>VZTL01076690.1:0-14268 GCA_013400535.1 Scopus umbretta
CCTCCCCACTCTGAGTATATAGACAGCACCAGGTAGCAAGCTTAGGTGGAGATATCCAAACTAGAGATGGCTAAAGCCAGATGAGATGAATCCTACCTTAACTCATTCTCATGAGGTCTGGAAAGAATTTACTAACTGTCCAAATTTGGACTTGAGTCTGTCATTTAAATAGGCCTGTTCTGAATATTCCTCTGAGTGGTAATGAGATTTTTGAGTTATGTACTCACTGAAGGCATCCGGTATCCTCTAAATCTTTTCTAATAGTTTCAAGAGAGGTCTACTGAACACTGGAGGAGGAAGGACAATTTGATTACATAATTGAATAAAGTGAAGATACAGCAAAGCTGCCAAGACAATCCCTTTAGACCTGGAACCCCAAAGAACAATATAACCCAATAACTCATCATAACGGTGAGTAACTGGAGAAGAGAGCTCCAGTTGTGGCATTTTCCTGTAATATTTAGAAAGACAGCAGAAAGGGTTTTGGTTTTTGGTTTTTTCAAGCCAACATTTTTCATAGAATTGAATCTACATTAAAAGAGAAATTCTGGCTCACCCTTGCCTTGCCACTGATTTCAGGACTGCATTCTCAGTGTTACTGATGCCTACTCTATCAAGTAGCTAAAACTTACAGAGCACAGTGACACATGAAAGAGCATATGAGGTGAAAGCTTAAGCCAAAAGAGAGAGTGTCTTGGAAAGAGTAAGATTCAAGAAAAGTGCAACTTTTTCCTCTCTTTTCTGTCAAGTGTTCCTGTCTGACTATTAAGTGTACACTCCCAGGTCTCATAATGCCTGTGACTCTCCCCACATGTGTTTAAATTTCTGTTAACACAGTTAGCTCAGATTCCATATGGCACAGCAGTGGCACTTAGCTGCTGTGATTAACTCTAAGCATGGCTGAGAAGGTAAATGAAAAGGCATGCTTTCTGCTGAAACAATTTGTCAGTGAAGTACTGCAAGCCATATGTTTCCCTATCTTCTTCCAAATATTTGTGCTGATGTTGCTAAAAGGCGATTTCATCCAAGGAAAAGGAGATGCATGATAGATTGTGCTGTGATAGATGAGTGAAAGTATATAGCACTTGCCTAATGCATTTTCATCCTCTGAACTCAGTGCTTGACAGCCACTGAGCTGCTGCTGCCACCAGAATTCATCAGGCTATTCCTCCCACCACCAGGACTGCCAGTTTGTGCACCCCATTACATTCCTGCAGTGTTGGAAGCTGTGAAGTTTGTGCTAACATCTCTGGATGGACTTTATGCTCAAAGCATATACATACTACATACAATTGTTAAAAAAATAAATCAGATCAGTGGCTGGTACTGCATTAAATTAAGTGGATGGCCTCAAGTAAGGGTAAATAATTTCAGATTGGTTTTAATTCAATAACTTTTCTGACAGGAAAATAAAATAAATTCTCCAGACTGGCACAGAATTATTTGAAAAAATCCTGTCTTTATCTCTTTAGGTCTACAACTAACCTGCTGCCCCTCTTTCTACCACATTTATATCAGCTAAGATATAATAAAAGTTGAGGATAAGGATGTGCTGGTCTTAGGTAAGGATGACATAACCCATACAGAGCACTCTGTCACCTGTCTCATTGCTCCTTCTTCAACCAAAGAAAGATTCTGCCAACTTCTGGATTTGTATTATGAGCAAATGTGCAGGTGGTTCCACTCCCTTAGCACTGAAGAAGGCTGTAAGACCAGACACGCCAAGTACAAGGCTTTGAACCGGGTCCCTTGAAAATCATGCCATATTGCTAGTCTAGCCATGTTGACTAATCAGTTAGGGCAAAACTATGGGTGGAAACTGCTTTCAGCATCCTCATGGGAAAGGCACTGGACTTAAGACGGTGTTGTCAGTACTAATTTACTTTCTGTGATCACATGAAAAGTACTAAGAGCTGGATGTTCTAGAAGTGCAACTGCTGCAGGAGCCGTGGGATGTAATTGAGGCTGCGTTGAGAAATAGATGGGAGCTTTTTCAGAAGTACATAGCTTAAATCTTGTATCCACATCCACACACATGGGCTCCATAACCTGCAGGTTCCACTGATTCTGGGTGCAGATATTTTGGCAAATAGCTTTTCCAGTGTGACAGAACCATAGCGTTATGGAATAACACAGCCTGTACTCAAGAGATGATGCAGCTCCTACTTGACATCTTACACAACAGCATCTTGGGGCCAGTCTTCACATTCTGACTAAAGCTACTGACCCCAGTTCATCTCACAGATGTAATCTCTGCAGCACCACTTTACTCCAGTTACTGTCATGGGATTAACACTCTCTAACACAGGTAATATCATATAACAAGCATTCAACTGACTACCAAAGGAATAGGCATCCAAAATAGTAGTTATACCCAGATGAAACTTTATCTGTCATTATAGAAACTCAACCTAGTACATCTTTAGGGGTTGAAAAACCACTTTTCCCCTGACCCTCTTACCTCTACTATGCAAAATACAGTTTGTACAGATCCCAGCTCTGGAGCTGAAACATCAAGTATCTAAGTTAGAAATTAATTCTTTGTTCAAATTTTTTATTTAATTAAATGAATAAAATATAACCATGCTATAAAATAGAGACACAAAAATAGTACATGACATGCATTTACGTTTTAGAACTGTCAGCAAATTTTACCAGGAAATTATCTCCTTAATATAAATAAATACAGGAAAGCAAATAACTGTTTTTAATTTAGCAACAACAAATTGTAATATCTTTCAGACAGGTAAATCAGAATGATGTGCTAACTGTAATGATCAATAGGTAACTGCTGCATCCTCCCACAGTCAAAGAATTGATATAAGGGTAGAGGTTAACAGCAACAATTAATTATTAGTACAATCATAAATAAGTTATTTTAAGCATATTGATTTAAATGTGATGAAGATCCCATAGAGCAGAATACTATGGGTTGCAATTCTGCTGCCATTACCTAGGCAAGATTCCTTTCAGTTTCAGTAGTCTTTACAACTGGTGGCATCACAGAACCAGATCTTTATAACAATCATAGAATATAACGGATCTGACTGGGCCACCTTTAACTGAGTCAGCTGTATCTTTAAACAAATTGGCTACATCTTTTTACTGCACTTTACAGAGTGCTCCAAATTCCAGTTCATCCCAACGACCTGCCAGTGATTAGGAGTGACTGCTAACCTCCCCCATGACATGAATTCTTCAGTTTTGGGAAGGTGAAAGAATTACATATAGACCATTAGAGATAGCACATCTTTCTGATTTACATACTGCCCTCACAGGCAGCCTGCATTCTGGTTGTCTTCTATGCAGGATCCTTAAGAGTTCTCCTTCAGGTTGTCTTTTTGCAAGAGCAGCTGGAACATCCGGAGCCTGCAGAGTGCCAGATCCACACAGCAGGTGATGCGCTTCGCGGGATGTTTCAAGCACTGTACACACCCAAAGTTTCCTTAGGGGGATACACTAGTATCTAGCAGAGAGATCTGAGTTGTCTGTTACATTATGTCAGGTGTAAAAGGCTGCCAATTTGCCCTAAAATTCATTTTCCAGATGTTTAACATGACAGCGTGGATGCAGTCACTGGGTAGCATTTTGTTTTCTCAAAAGGCCGGCAGGATGATCTAGATGCTCAACACCGTACCTTCAAAAGAGCAGAGAATGACCACAGTCTGCAGAGACAATACTCGTCCAGGGCAGCCTTAGTCTCAGGTCAGAACCAGGAACTAGAAAAACCTCCACAGAACCCAGAAACCAGCTGAAGGAGATAGGCCACCAGCCCACAGCTGTCTGCTGTGTGTGTGTCCTTTGTTTTTTACTTAGGAGCAGTGTGGGACGTACACTGCCTGAAACCTAGAAATTCAAGGTAGGAAGAAAGAAGCAGAAGAAAGGGGAGGGGAAGAGACTCAAGGAAATGTGGTTCCTGTTCTATTCTTAGAGTTTTAAAGACATTTATTTATCCTTTGGGTACAGAAAGGCAATCATTGCTGCAGTAAATGTTACGTTCATTTGGCTAGGGTGCTTGCAGGAGAAAAATATGTAAGTGATTCTTGCCTCTAGATGGTGGGATAACCGTACACCTAGCTATGCAATGGCAGTCTAAATAGCATTCCCAATGCTATCAGCAAGACTATTCACGTTGTTTATTGATATTTGCTAGCATAAATTTCCAACTTGAAAGGCACATTACTCACTTCCTGCTGTTCCTCTAGTCTAATATGGGTGTTAATGAGTCAGTTTTATCTTAATAGGTTTTAAAAATAATTTAATTCTTTGTATATTGCTTGTGTTCAAATAATGAATGAATGAAATCTACATGTCTTCCAGCCCTATGTTCTTCTGAAAATGACTATGTTTAGTTTAATTATAATCCTCAATTTTCTACTAAAATGCACCACGAAAAAGAATTTTGCTACGCATAAGGCCTTTAACTGTTCCCTAAAAATTCCTATCCATTTCCATAGTTTTTCTATTTAAGATATCTATACATTCATAATCAAAGTTTCCAATAAACATGTGAAGAAATGTACACTCAGAATTAATAGTTCTAAACCTTGCTGAGAACTGGATAAACAGACTGCCAAGGAGTCCTGCTCTGTGTCGCAGAATAGTCCCAAGAGCTATGGCAGAAATCTATTTGTGACTCTGAATAAAATGCTGCTCTTGTTTCTTCCTTCTTACAAGGCAAAAAAGGAAACAAAATAAAACCACCAAGAAAACAAACTTCAAATTTTCGCAGATCTTTCACGACTGTTTTAAGTACTAGAGTGGCACTGAATTTAACCATAAAGTTTAGAACTGTAGTTGCATATATGCAGTTGTTTTTCTTCTGTATAAACAAGCCTGATTCATTTCCTGTGAAATAAAGGTCAAAATCCTCCTCGACTCCCTTGGGGCTTGGATGGCACTCAAGGAAGGCTGTCATATGAAGTGGTGTTCATATTAATACAGTAAGCAAAGAACAAATAACCAGATGCAGGAAGTTCAACCCATAAAGCTTTACTGGACAAACTCAAAACAACAATAAAAAGCTAGCATTCAAGATTCTTCAGTAGGATATGTGAATTTAGGGATTGTAATTACATGGTGAGCAAGACCATGAATACGGATCATAAAAGTACATTGTGCTCCTATTTTACAAAATATATTACTAAGACTTCCTCTGTTTAGTGCTGCCAAAGGGAATGCTTTACAACCACAGATCACATAGGATTACTAATCATGAGGACTACTAATGATGAGGTATAGAATTACTGATCATGCACTAATCTTTGACAGACTTTTGAGTAGTTAAATTAGCTGTAAATATAAATATGTAAAGCATGTATTATAAAGCAATGTCTGTAACAGTCAACCTTCAGGTTTTGGTTTCACTCATTAGAATCACTTATCTTTGCATCTTTCCCACAAAGAATAAAATTATTCTCAACCCCATCACCCCAATACCTTACCACCTAAAGGCTTTGTCAACTTGCTTTCTGTTTCTTCACTGGGTCAGTTTGATAATCCATTGGTACCACTCTCCAGCAGCACTGAAAATTGCTCTATTAAAAACAAACAACATTATGTTATTTATAACTACAATTTATTTCTCAAAAAAAGCCTAATAGGCAGGCTTACATGTGCACAAAGACTAGGTAGAAACACCAATTTCCAGCTGCTGTGAGGAGATGGTGCATTTTAAATATGACAGTGACTCCCTCTGGCCGAAGCCATGAACAGTCTTCAGCTCAAGAACAATGACTTTGAAGAGAAAGCCATCATAACTCAGAAGCTCCTGAGGAAGGAGAGAGTGAAAATGCAAGATTTCCAAGTCATTACAGGACACCTGAGGGATGAAAGCATAAACTGATGAAAGCATCCATCTATCTGTCACTATTAATAGCAGTTATAACACATCTCAAAGAAAGTAGCCATTAAAAACCGATCTGATACACAAATGTCTATGATGACTCAATGCCCCAAAGCCGCTAAAACATCACTTCTTGTCAAAAGTCACAAAATTTTGTTCTTGTTTTTAATCTTAGAATGAGGTAATAACCATAACCCATGGTACTAACTATATTTGTAATAAAAAATGAGCATCAGAGCAAAGCCTGCATCCCACAGAAGCAGACACAGCTGCCAGAAGAATTTACAGTGCTCCAGTGTTCATCATGTGATTATCCCAAAACCCTAATTCTGCTACCTACCTCTACAGAAATAATTGGTTTTATTTTATCATCACCCATTCTTCCTTTTGCCCCTGCTTCATCCTTTCCTCTTCCCCTCCTTTACACTGTCAAAATTGGAAGAACATATGACATGGAAACTGAAAACTGCCAGAACCTCAAAAAATTAAGCCATTCAGTTCAACATGCAAAAATTTACCAGAGAAACATTTCCAGTAAGAGTGAAAGGTTTTCCAGTTCTGAAAAATAACATAGGTATAGAATCAAAGTAGCTGAAGTAAGAAATTGGTTAGCTTGTTTTACAAATTACTCTGGAGTCTGCTATGTCAGTGGAAAGACACGCTGACTTTAACGGTCTTCAATCAGATTTGTTATTGTACAAGACCTTTTCTCTTTCCGTACTATGCATCAGCAGTTCACTTCAGAAAGCAAACCTGAAACAGGACATTTAGGAAGGCAGAACCACATTTCTTTGACACCAGTGACCTCAAGTGCAATAACTGAGTGTATGTGTAAACCAAGAACACATTTATTTTTACCTTGAATTACTATAAGTTACGATTCTGCACCTCATGTAGATGAAACACTTAGATTAAAATGCGCTTGTTGGCTTCCAGTAAAATTGTGATAAATTAGAGCCTGATTCTGTTCTTACACTACCATAAGCAAGACAACATAAGCTGAATAACACATCTGTTACTTAAGGGCACTTCACCTGTATAAGCAAAAGCTAAGTAAAGTTCCGGGTTTTAAGTTCAGGGGTTTTTTTATTTATTCAAAATGCTTTATTTTTTATTTCCTAAATGCTCAGGTTTATCCAAATAATGTTACCGTGATATCAGATACAGCTTCTGCTGTTGAGATAAAGACAGTTACTGATAGGACAGTAATTTAGTTTGGTTTCATACAATTCCATTGAACAGTGGTTATATCACAGGCATAGCTAGATGGGATAGAAGTGTACTATGGACAGAAGTTTTAATTATGAGTGAATATATAAAAGAAGGTCTGTAGGGAATTTCATTCTGTTTTTTTCAGGTCACTTCTCCAAGGTCTTTTCTAATTCTTAGCATATCTTTCCGCATTCTTAGAGATCCTGCCAGTTTCCTACCATCTACCAATTTAACATGCATACACTCTATTCTGTATTCCAGCTCACTAAAGAGATCACATTAGTTCCAGATTTTTCCACCAGAAGTTAAATTTAGAAATTATAACTTCTTGTTTCTAGATTGCCTTTTTTTTTTTTTTTTTAAATAGACACTGTATTTGCCCTTTTGCAGTTCTGCTGTACTTCTCCAGTCCTCCATATGTTTTCTACATAACTGCTAGTATTTTTAAGATTGCTTACTGTCTAAGTAACCTAATTTATCCGGTCCAGCGAAACTGACGAACATCTAATTTCTCTAAATACCCTCTAGCTATCTTTCTCTTCCTCTGGAACCCCCTATCATTCTCTATCTCTGTCTTCCTCTGGAAACCTATCCTTGCAGCTAGCAGTTCTGTTAGCCATCTCCTTTAGAAGAGCATTTTAGTAAACACCAATGCATGTCACTTTGTAGAACAGTAGACTATCAGTTTCTTTTCTTAGCCTTCTCAGTACCACTAGTAGTTTTCATTCAGTTCCCTGCAGTCAGATTCAACTACATCGTATAGGCCCCTTCACATACTGATTAAGCTTCTCTTCAAAATTAGATTTGTTCCAATCCTTCCTATGGGAAAAGCTGAGAGGAAGAGGGGGGGAAAGGAGAGAGAATCTCTCCCCTATAACAGTTCGATATCTCCTCATTTATAGATTAATTTTATATCTATTTTAATTATCACAACATCGTCTTCAGTTTTGATCCATTTTCTCCTTGAGCTGTATGTCCCTAGCTTTTGCTGCAGCAATCACTTTCTCTTACGAACGCACTTGAAACCACCGATCTAAAACAATGTATTGGTTGTATGGATACATACAGAAATGGTGAAAACAGCTGGTAGCTTACCAATACGGGAAGTCTGCTTCTAAAAATTGTTTTTTTCTGAATAAAGGTTTCAAGTAGAAGGTTAGAAAATCTCTTGTCATCCCTCATTAGCTTAACAGCAATAACCCTCACTTTTATAAATAATTTCTTAGTGATTTCAATAGCTTGAACTGCCACACAATTCTACCCCATATAGTAAACTCCTAAACTAGTTCATTTTCTTTCATAGTTATCTCTCTCTTACACAGGCAAAGCTCGTATTTTTTTTGAAAAATGAAAATTTATTTTCCAAAACTTAGTTTTGACCTCACATCTCCCCGGCTGTAAATGAGTTAGTTGCAGTATCCAACCTGTCATTGATCAACAGTGTAATTTCTGTTGGTGTCCCAGTGCTTTCAATTAAAGATTCGTCTCAAGATATGGTACATGCTGTTTTTCAGATTGTTTCTTTAGAGCTTAACTAAAATCATGTTTTTCACTGCAACACTGAAACTTCTTTTATTTCTCCCTTAATGTTATTTCTCAGCAAACTTTTAGCCAATTTTTTCCCTAGCATAATTACTAGTTTCCAAAATTCTTTGCCTGACACTATATGGTTTTTCTTTCAACCAAAATAAACCTGTTTTTACATTCAACAGCGGATTTTGATATAATAAAACATCTTTCATATTAAAATTCTACATGCAACATTGATTTGTGAATCTCTGCTGAAAATAATTACATCTTTGAATGTAATTGTTAATAACCTGCTGCATATCTGTGATTTCATTTCTTCACAGAGCTCATATAAGATGTTTCTTTTCATGAAGGCTTTCCATTCCCCACGGTCTTCGGAGAGCAATTTGTCTGACTACATTACATCCCTGCGGACTGGGGAGCCAAGTGGGATGCTGGGGCTGGCAAGGCAGGGGCCTCGCCAGCCAGGGCCTGGATGCCTGAGGCAAGCAGACAAGGGCAAGCTCGCAGAAAGTGGCCAGGTTCCACCAAGAGTCCAGCTCATCAGGCAAGCAGTGAAGCAGGTCCAAGGTCAACTTGGGAAGTCAATCAGCAGGTCTAGGTGTGGGCCCAGCTCAGCAGGCCACACGGCGCTGTCGGGAGCTTCTCCACCGTCCCTGGTGGGAAGGGGCTGCCCCGGGCTGCACCACCTCCGAGCTGGCCCTGAGCCCCAGCAGCCGAGCCTCCAGGAAGGAGGAAGCTCTCTTATGCACCCACGGTCGTCCTAACACACCTAAACATTATCCTCTCACAATCTGGGGAGAGTAATAAAACTAATGAAGGAAGAGCAGCAGCATTACTTCTCATTTTGGCAGTGCTGATGATAAAGATTTAGAAAAAAATGATGCCAACCACAAAAGAAACTTCTGAAGAACCGTGTAATGCATGGGAAATCACACATTAAGTAATATTTAGGACAATGAGGCTTTTGTCCAAGCTTTGGGATTTTTAACAGATCGGAAGCTTTTCAGAAAAAAGAAACTATGAACAACTGGCTCCTTGGAAAAATGACAGCTGCTTGGATTATGTGCTCTTTTCCAGTTTTGTTTTACCTACAAAATACTTCTGTCTTCACTATTCACTTCTCCCGTCTGCTGTCTAACAATTTTATTGCTGCTGTATCGCTTTCCTGTTTCTTTTTGTTAGCATTAAATCTTGCAAAGTAACAAAATCAGGCTGTGGTATTACTTGGCATAACTATTCTACTCTTTTCAATATGTATAGGCGTTACTCAGCAAAATGAAAATTACTCTCCCAAGGGAAAGAAGGCCACTTGCATCTATCACAACCCTCATTTTCAGATGATTTCTAAGAAAAATTGAAAGGGAGTCCTAAAAAGTGATGCGCATTTCCAAACCAGGTAGTTCAGGAAATTTGAATATCGATGAAAAATTGCTTCACCTTCTCCATGAGGTTATCCTAAGCCACCCTAAATAGCACCATTTATTTTGCTTTTAATCATGCGTCTCAGCTCTTGCAAGCAAAATAAAAGCAAAATAGCTTGGCTTTCCTTCAGCACAAGCTCATTTAGAGCATTCACCTTTGCTTATTAAATAGAAATCATAATTTAAGTCATTCTATAGGAAATAATTGGGGAAGATTGAATTTGCCATTTAATTAGCTCTTCTAATTTCATGCTAACACGGCAATGATCCCGAGTGTCTCATCTGTACGACTCATGTGGGCCTACTATCAACAACCGGGACAACCACCCCGACCGCAAACAGGAGACGTTCTGGATTTAATGCAGTCTGCACTTGACATCCCTCTGAAATAATCAAAACCAGTAACAGTCACACTGCAGACCAGTTTGTTCAATTTCCACTGCGAAGGTTTAAACTGTTTCAGCATTAAATAAAGCATAATAGAGAGGATCCAGATGAGGACCGCAACATCAGAATAGAAAAATGCACATAGAAATTCATGAAGCAAGTCTGAAGCAGAAGAGTGTCAAGCATTATCAAAATTCTCAAGAACTGTGTGAGTTGCTTAATGTTGATTAGAATTGCCTCAAAAGTTTCCACATTCCATTATGCTATTTTTATGTTTCAAATCCCCCAAGAAATGAACATCTTTTCTTTTGTACATTTTTAACACAGACACGCACTACACATAAAAAATACTTAAAAATAATTTTCACAGTCTTAGAACCTGAATTCCCTCCAGATGCATTTTTTATAGGTAGGAACTTGGACTCTCAAGATAACAACTATTCTTTCCATGTGAAATATCTCTCAATTTGCTTGTCTGAAATTTGATCAGCTTTAGTTAAAAAAATAAAGGGGCAGATGGACAGAAATCATAAATACTAAATGGTAAAAAGTCTTAAGTTAGGGAGTACAGAGAGCTGAAATTACACTTGCAATAGAGAGGATGGCTGAACGCTAACTATGGGCAACAATCACTTTACATCTGCTTGTTGAATTAGCACAAGATTTTTATACATTTGGAATGGAACCACATATACACAAAGTCTTATACCAAGTGGCTCCATATAAAAAAAAAAAAAATCACATTGTTGCAGCTCCCTCTAATGTATAATTAATATAAATACGCTGAAGCCAGCAGGTAAAATCCTATGATAGCTTGATGAGTAGCAGTGAATATTCAGGAAAGAGAGTCGTCATGGAAAATCCAATTACTTATGTACCTGAGCTGTTAATGACTTTATTAAATTTGCAGCACAAGTCAAAAAGCATGACTGCCCAAGCTGGGAAGGCACACTTGTCCTCGCCCCCCTAGAACCTACACTGTAAAAGAGAAAAAAGGTACAAGAAACACATCACTTCCTCGGCTTCCTCATTCCATATTGCATCCTTCCTAAGGTGTGAGGCGTTTGCTCAGGGTACCGTACACCAGATGGGCTTCATAATTAAGGGAGTGTGGTGCATTGACCTTGGCTGGCTGCCAGGTGCCCACCCAGCCACTCTCTCACTTCCCCTCCTCAGCAGGACAAGGGGCGAAAACAAGATGAAAATGCTCACGGGTCCAGATAAGGACAGGGAGATCACTCACCAGTTACTGTCACAGGTAAAACAGACTCAACTTGGGGAAGATTTAATTTCATGTATTGTGAATCAAAAATAGTGGATTATTAAAATAGGATAGTGAGAAACATAAAAAAACTCTAAACCCACCTTCTCCCCAACCCCCTCTTCTTCCCAGACTCAACTCCACTCTTTTGTTCCTACTGCCTTCTCCCCACCACGAGTGCCACAGGGGAATGGGGAACAGGGGTTGGGGTCAGTTCATAACGCTTTGCCTCCACCACCACCTCCTCCTCACGCTGTTCCCCTGCTCCAGCATGCAGTCCCTCTCACAGGATACAGTCCTTCACAAACTGCTCCAATGTGGGTCCTTCCCACAAGGCTGCACTACTTCAAGAAGTAAGCTCCAGCTTACTCTCCTTTGATGGTTTAGTGCTGCCTAGCCCTCAGGGAAACAGAAGAGTACTACATCATGTTTTCTGAACTGCATCATTTGGATTCGATGTTCAGCTCATGATACTCTACTAGTCAAATTCCACCTTCCCTAAAAGATCAGCCACACCTGAGCGGCGAGGTAACTGTGCACTCTTATGTCCACATGCCATAAGATACCTCAACCGGCAGAGAGAAAATATAGAAGGAGCCTAGAATCAAAATGATTTTTGCCACATTATAAAGGAATTTTCTAGATCTAGATCCAAAAGACCAAAAAAGCCCCTTTCATGGGCTGGGCAAGGAGTGTTACAAGTTCCTGGCAGAGAAACGTGGTTGAGACATACATTTACGACAGAATCATTCAGGCCAGTGAACATGAGGATAACTGCAGGTAGACTCAACTTGTAGCAACAGTCTTGCTAGCTGTGTTTGGTTGAAGGCTGCCCACAGCAGCCCCTGATGTCAGCAAGAATCTAGACAAGTGGAGGAAATGAGAGAGGTGGTGGGCTGGCAAGGCTAAAACCATTACGACAGAGAGCGCTGCCCCCACAAAAAGTTCCAGACCAGCATAAGCCACCAATATTGATTCACATCCTTTTCCAATGTGAGGCTGGGAAATGCTCTTCAATCACCGTGTTCTCCAATGTGACAATCAGGCTGGCAGCCAGGGTGACCTACAGCCTTTTACCATGCACAGGCAGCACCTTTGCCATGGCTGTATTTGTCTCAGGACTACAGGGTCTTGAAAAAGACTAGGATATAGTCTTTTTTTAATCTCTTCATGAAAAGAGGTGAATGCTACCTCTAAGACAGTAGTTTAATTACTAGAAGTGATGTACTGAGAACATATTCAATCAATCCCAGGTCAAAAAGAACTACTCATGTAACTTTTTCAAGTTCTCCATCTCAAAGATGGAGAAGAAGCCCTTCTAAGACATCTGAGCCTACGCTGAATTCCGTCCTCTTACAGCACTAGGTTATTTTACAAGATCATAACCTCCGGTTTCATATGGGAAAGAGCTGCAAAAGGATCAGGGAATGCTTCCATGTTGCGGCAACTGCAGTATTGTCAGTCCCAAGCATTAAAATAATTAAAGGTCAACCCCTTGTTCTACAGCACTAAGTATTTAAGACCGATGTAAATGTTTCAAAACACGATTTTTTTTAAGCTCCTTGACCTTCTCTTTTTATATCTTTATTGACATTCATACTGGGGAAAATTAGTGATTTTTAAGTGAAAGTTGAAACGTTCATACAATCATCTACTTGTGACTTAAAGCTTTAAGAAACAAGGAGCTCCACGAGCTTGGTTTTGTACAGACTTGTTTCCCATTTCCCCCAAATTCCTCTGTTACAAAAGTGAGCCTAGTGTAGCTCCAACCCTCATGTAACACCTCTAAGCCACCAAAAGGAAACGTGCCCTGTCTAGGGAGGATGTACGCAAGGACTGCAGCTGGCCAAGGCATTGACAGACCCACACTCATCAGCTGCTTCTGGATGCCCAAAGTCCTCCCGCTCTCCCCAGGGCAGCCCTGAACTGCTGTCTTCCTCCAGCTGCCTAATTTCATGCAACCTATGGGAACTTGAGTATGGCCGAGACAACGGCTTTGCTTCGAATCCAGCTGAAACCACCTGAGGGGTTTGAAGCGAAGGGCGGGCAGGCAGCATGATCCGCTCCTCCCCGAGGGCCCTACTGATGTTAAATCACTCCCTGGCTGGTGGCACGACGACACTGCCAGGCTGCGCACAGATTCCTGCGCTTATGTTAAGAAAATCCATAGCATCACAGAATCATAGACTCGTTAAGGTTGGAAAAGATCTCTGAGGTCCAGTCCAACCGTCAACCCAACACCACCATGTCTACTAAACCATGTCCTGGAGTGCCACATCCAGACGTTTTTTGAACACCTCCAGGGATGGGGACTCCCCCACCTCCCTGGGCAGCCGGTTCCAGTGCCTCACCACTCTTTCAGGAAAGAAACTTTCCCTAATACCCAACCTAAACCTCCCCTGACGTAACTTGAGGCCATTTCCTCTCGTCCTATGACGCAGCCGGCAGGACCCAGTCAGCGCCAGGCGCCGCCGCCGCGCAAGCGGCCGTTGCTCAGCCCCGGCTCGCGCCCCGCGCCCCGCGCCCCGCCCCCAGCCGACCAAAACATTGACACGTGCGCCTCGCTCCCCTCCCCCGCCGCTTTCACGTGACGCGCCTGGCCCGCGCCT
>VZTL01076690.1:14959-31091 GCA_013400535.1 Scopus umbretta
GTGTGTGGGGCTGGGTGCAGGTAGAACAGGCTGGCAGGGCTGGAGGGGTTTGGGGCCGGCTCTGGGGGGGGCGTGGAGCTGGAGCAGTTTGGGATAAGGTGTTAGGGTTAGGATGGGCAGATGGGTCTGAGGCTAGGGATGAGGGGCAGCATGGATGGGGCTGGGGGGGAAGGTGACTGGAGTCCGCCTGGAGGAGCGGGGTGTTGGGATATCAACAGGCTGCGTGAGTGTGGGAGAACTGGGAGAAGCAAGGGCTGGGACGGCAGCAGGCTGGAGGGAAGAAGCCTAGGGTGGGCAGTGCAGTTGGAGAGGAGGAGCATTTGTGCCTGTTGGGAACTGAGGACTGTGTGGCCTGGATGCACTAAAATTGTTGGGTGGGGAAATAACAATCAGAATAGGAGCGGGCAAGAGAAAAGCTGAGGAGTTGATGGATCATGATCTTGTGGGAGCTTGAGACTTAAGACAATCATCTGATATGGAAAAAAAAAAACGGGGTGGGATGAAGTCCCTAAGCAGACTGACCTCGTGAGTCACAGAAGTCAACTGGACTAGCTCCTGGAAGAAGGTGGTCTTAGAAGTCATCTGCCTGTAGTGAGAGTGTGAAGGAGCAGTTTCTATTGAAAGTTGACATGCTGAAGAGATTTTGATAGCATGCTAAAGAAAGAGATGGGTGTGCTGTTGGATTGTTAGGAAACAGGAGAACCTTGCCTGTTCCCACCATGTTGGCAACAGTTTTGCTCCTGAATAACAAGAGTGGTTTGGGTCATAATGGCATCTTCTGAAGTACGGGAGTATATAGACAGAAGAGATCTCCAGTACAGTGGCAGAGTAATAGGATGACTTCCTGCAATCCTGAATGGCTTTGCAGTGATTTTTGCTCATGTGGTAAGTTACCTACTTCATGGAAAGCAGAACTCCCTTACGAGTGCAAGGCTGGCTGAGGCAGTTACTGTAATCTCAAGCTTTACTAAGCTGGCATACGCAGCCCTCCTCTTCTGTGCTGCTTCTGGTGGTTCTTGTTTCCTCAGTCCTTTTTCCTCCTCTTCTGAGGAAAAGGTGTACGATGCAAAGTGTAGAACTCTTCTTCTTCTTTGTCTTTAGGAAAAAGTTAAATGCGATCAATCTCTTGTCTTAAACCCTTGTAGTTAGCTAATGACCACATTCCTTTCCTAGTCCTTTTTTGCTTTAAAAAAACGCTGTCCCAGTGCATTTTCCCCAAAATCCAAGTCTAGGGAGCTCATCTTTTCTTGTGAAAGTTTTAACAAGTGAACAGCTGCTTGCTATTACTGAAGGTATACTACATAAAGTGTGCTGGAACTCTTGAAAGCAAGCTCTAGTCCGGAAGCCGCAGGGATGCTTTAATGCAGTGCTGCACTGGGAAGCAGTCTGAGTGGAGGCAGAGCAAAAGCATGAATTTTCTTACCTGTGCAGGCAGTCATAGTCTATGATCACTTCTCATATGGAAGAGATGCATAGGAGATACGTTTGTGTTACGCTGCAGCTTCTTAAAACTTGGTCACTTACTTCTGAACAACAATCAAATCTACACTTCAGTCCTACAGGAACTGAGAAGCAATGGGATTTTTTTTTTTTCCCCTATTGCATATGTGCTGTTACTAAAAGAATACTTTTACATTTCTGACTCCATGAGCTACAACTTTTGCGCATGAGTACAGGTCATTTTGGGGAATTGCTACTGATGGATGCACTCCTAGCTGGTGCCATAGTGAAACTATGTTTTGGACTAAGAATATCTGTTTCTCTGCAAAAAAATTAGGTCAACATGTACAAATCTCACTGAATTACTGACTTTTTGTAATCTTCCACAAATGTTTAAGTAATTTTAAAGAAGCTGAAGTACTCTCTGATTTTTCTAATAGCTTTTTATTTTTTTCTCTTCAAAAGATAATGTGCTGAATATATCATACATATACAGAAATCATTCATGTCTCTAAGCTTTTTGTCTTAAGTATGGTTTTCTAGGATTTCTGGAGCAGACATCAGTAGTCTTTGATATGCGTGTGCATGCTTCCTGATACTGTTGTTGTTATTTTGAAAACAGTGTAATTTTTTGAGGAGGGATAACAGAAAGCTTATTCTGTGTTGAAAACTTGCAATGAAAGACCATCACTTTTCAGGCTGTAAAGAGCTGGAAAGTAGTCTGGTTCAGAGCATGTAACTACTGAAGCATGTAATTTTAAACACCAGTACAGCTCCCTAGGAGGAGGTTAACCACAGCACTTACACTGGTGGCCTAATACGTTGAAACCATGGGGCTTTTTTTTTTCCAAAGTTTAAGAATTTATTGAGCATGCTAAGCGCATCGTATTGTGTATATTATGATTAGCTTTGGACTTCAGCTACTTCCATCTACTTGAACAAAATACTCCATGTTTTCTTGTATTGTTTTCAGGAAGTTTTTTTCTTTATTCTCTTTTTTGTAACTTATCCTGTTAACTTCTAACAATACATGTTCCCACCTTGCTGCAAGTATGTGGTCTCATTTTTTTCACTTCCTTTTCCATACAATTCCCAATGGAAGTATTCTTGAAATATTTTAAATCTTGTTTCAAGTTATCCCATTCAGCCTATAATGATTACTGTGGTTCTGAATTCTCTCTAGATTTTAATTTTTGAGTAATGACATGCACCTACAATAGTGTTTTATTTTTATATCTGAGCTGCTGACCAAGAATAGATTGTAAGCTCTGTGTCTCTAGATATGGGTCAAAAACTCTGGGTTTTGTTTGTCTAAGATGTTTTTGACTTGCTGTCTGCTGTTTGCTGAGTCTCTTTTACTGATTTAACAAACTTTCAGTTAAATTCTGCTTATCTTGGCAGGAGTAAAAATATTCTAACCTGTGTTGTTCTGAAATGCACTCGTGAGCACCAACTATTTAAACAGTTGTATGATAAAGACAAGAGACCTTAACTTCAGTCAAAATGAGAGGACTTCTAAATGACTTGGAAAAAAAGTATGTTATGGCTCATATTACCCCTAGAAAGCAGTGAAAAGACTGGAAAAGCAGATAGGCATGAATAGAGTTTGTGGTGGCTGGAGGAAAGGATGTGGTAAATTTTGGAATAGATTCCTGTTAGATGCAGAGGAAGGCCAAGTTATGGGTAGGAAGGGGACTTTAGTCAGTGGTAAGGGCTAGACAATGCAATTCATTTTGTGTGGTGTGCATTTTTTTAATAAAAAACACTGGCTCACTCGACTTGTATTTCTTCAGGCTTTTGATGTGTCTGTGCCTTCTCCTGTTGTAACTAGTATATTGGGCAGATGCTGGTCAAGAGCACAAATGGATAAATAAATTAATAGTGATGTTTGACTGATGTGGCATTAGAAAATGCATACTTGTTAGGAACAGAGCTGTTCGTGTTAATATCTTAACATATTTTTCAAATATGATAATGCTATTTTCCCTGTATAGCTTGCATGCGAAATCCCTAGTTAAAATAAGGAGTGACATGTATGCATGATAAGTGGGAAGAGGGCAAAAGCTGGCAAGGTCAGAGTCTTCAAAGTGTAGAAAATTGCCTTGTTCAAATTCTTACTCATGTGTCAGAAGTGAATCTCCCTTTTGAAAAAGGGTAGCAGAATGCTGTTTGAATGATTTACCTGTGATGACCTGCATCTGTCTGTAGGAATTTCAGGAGGCATTTAACAATTTACATTGCAGTCTCTATTTGTCCTGCTATCCAGTTAATAGCCTAGCGTGGGAGGTGACCCTCAACAACAACTGCAAAAAACATTTGGGAAGATGAAAATTCCTTTGCTGAAACATCACTACACAGTGCAGCACAAACTCAGCATTTGTAAGCCTTAGAAAAAAAATAAAAGGAGCAACGTTGATTTTGTGGCCTGTCAAACTCTTCAACAGCATTTATTAGTCAAGTCTCAAAAGCAGTAATGTGTTTGATGGCAGAGCAGATTACACAGGACACTATTTTGCTCGGTTTGGTATTATCCCTTTTCTGGACTACCATGGTTCTTCTCCTTGTTGTCTAAAGAACTAGGAAATCTACCTTGATCTAATAAATGTTGAAAGACAAGAAAAATGAGGTTACGGAATAAAAAATGTACTTAAGAAACCACTGAATCTGTTTCTTGAAAGGATGCTCTACAGAGAACTTTCTTTCCTCAAGGTAATCGTTATAATTTTTAAGGTTAAAGAGAAAACTGAAATAATGATGAGAATTTTAGCAACTTTTCATAATAATTAAATAATATACAAACAATCTTGTTGCTGCTTATAGAGAAACCATGCCATTTTTGGGCCAAGACTGGAGATCCCCTGGATGGAGATGGGTTAAAACAGAAGATGGATGGAAACGATGTGAACCCTTCAGTCCTGCACTTGAGGATGGGAATAATCAGCTGAATGATATCAGTAGCACTGTGTAAGTTTAAAAAACAAAACAAAAATTCTGCCTAAGTTAATCGCAAGTGGGAGGGCAAAGATTGATTGAATTTCCATTCGGACTGCAAGCGTTTGTGGTAGATAATATCATCTACACATGCTAGAAGTACGCAAATGCAACCATGTGTTATGTTTAGTTAGGCAGACAGGAGACCCCTATAGAGATTGTCTCTCTTGTCACCACTTTGAGTTGCTTATGTTAGGCAGACAGATCCCATCTTATGATGTATGTCTTTAAAAATAAAAAGCACCCTAACAAAACCAAAAAAACCTGACAAATACTTTTTAAAAAGTGATACTTGCAAATGGCAAGTTTCAGCAGGCATACTGAAGTGTTAGCTGGAAGTGAATGAAGACTTTCTGATGATTGGGTGTTGGAGTAGGACTGTTTATGGCAGTCATATAATGCCTTTGCTCCACATAAACAATAAATGGTAGTTTTATGGTAAGTCTCTAGCACAATATATGACTATATGTGCTCCTGTAGAAGAGGTGAGAGAGATATTAGTTAAATAGAGTAATGCTTGTGACAGGTGTACACAGACTGGTGTGATATAAATAGCTTTGTCCAAAGAAATTTCTACTTGGTTTCTCCACTGAGAAGTAATTTTCAGGGATAGCATTCTTGGTCATAAATTCCAGCATAATGTGTTCATAATGAGAAAAGGGATCATTCAGTGTTTTGTTGTTAGTCCAGTAAATGATACAGCAACTGATCTGATTTAGAGGGCACTTACTGGCAAGCTAGGACTTGCTGTACTTGCACACCTGTGTTTTCTAAATTTGTGAAATAAACCTCGAGAGAGCTATCAAGCAGTGGAAAATTATTATTAAGCTTATCTTTACTTACTGTTTTCTTCATGCCTTTTTTCTTTTTATGTCCATCTGTCACTGATATTATTTGGGCTTCTTTTTGCACATAGTCTGGCCACTGTAGATACAAAAGACTATGTTTGTCTGGAAGAGCGTTCAGTAAGCCTCCAGCTTACCTCTGGAAAAAAAAAATATTCTTCTTTCATGTATCTTTAATAGTATAGTCGGCAAATGAAAGGAAATCCAATTTAATTTTGATAGCTATTTGCACAGTTACTAAATAATAATATTTTGTAGGTTGCTTTAATGAATGTTGTTTGGCAAGTATGACATAAATGATCATTTTTTTGTGACTATCATTAATACTTCTGTTCTTCTGATCCTAGTTATATGTTGAGATATATTTATCTTTTCTCCAGAGAACAAAGTATTTTTATTGCTTCTTCAAGTAAAAATGCTAGATTTTTTTTTTCCTTAGTCTTGCAAGAATTTACTATTGAATGCCTCTGGAGTTATTTTGCTAGAAACAGATTTAAATCAACTGTTTTTGGAAAGATACGAGTATTGAAGTTCAGGGCTAAAATAGGTACATTAATTTGTAGGGACGGGCCATAAAATGCTCTGGGGGGTGAAAGTTTTTGTTAACTCTGAAGTGTTTCATGATTTAACTTTTGTACACTAGCTTGCCAATTGACAGAATCCCAAACTCGAGGACCACCATAGTCTGCAGCAGATGCCCTCACCTGTAGCGATTCCCCAGTTCCCCATCTTCGTCTTGCACATCTCCTACTTAGCAAAGCCAAACCACACCATATTCTGTAGGCCTATTCTTTTTTTTTAATTTCTGTATATTCTCCAGACTTAGACTACAGAATTCAAGTTGGTACTTCTTAGCAAATTAACTTGGGATTAATTTCACTACAACTTGAACTTTGGAACTATGAGTTCAGCTTTGCTGCTAAACAGCAATTAATGTCAGTTTGCACAATATTATAGAACAGCTTAGGTTGGGAAGTACCTCTGGGGGTCATCTGGTCCAAACACATACTCAAAGGAGGGCCAGCTGTAGTTGGATTGTATGGGGCTTTGCCCAGTTGGGCTTTGTGTATTTCCAAGAATGGAGATACCGCTCTGGGCTCCTGTTCAGAGTTCCATTACCCTCATTGTGATTTTTTTTTTTGGTCCCATTCCTCTCACCCCCAATCTAATTAGAATTTCTCTTGTCACAGATTGTGTCCATTACCTCTTGGCTTATTACTGCCCACCTCCTCTAACCTTACCTTATGCTCTATTTTCTTTATACCCTCCTATTAGATACTGACCATAATCAGATTTTCCTCCACCACCACCTCTTCACACTGAACAAGCTGAGTTCTCTTACCCTCATGCATTGTGTGCTCCAGTACCTAATCACCTCAGTCACTCCCCACTGAACTTGTTCCAGTATGCCAATGTTTTTATTGTACTGGGGAGTCCCGGAGTAGACACAGTACAGTTTCTCATGCGAAATAAAGGGGGATGATTAATTCTTTCAGTCTGCAGGATACGATTTTGTTAACTCAAACCAGGGTGCAAGTGGCTTTTTACAACACAAGGGCACACTGCTGACCTGTGTTCAGTGTGATATCCACAAGACCCCTGGTTCCTTTTCTGCAAAACTGCTTCCTATCCAGTCTGTACCCAGCACATACCTGGGCACGGGGTTCTTCCATCCCATGTGCAGGGCTTCGTATTTGAAGTACAGCAGTGTATTGTGTCTCGCTGGCTGGTTCTCTGTACCATCTTAAGCTATTTGGAAACAATTATCTGTGTATATTGAATAGACAGCTCAGCTTAGGGTATCTGTTAACGTGATACACCACTGAGTAAGGATGAGGATAAAATGCTTTCTTCCTTGTAGAAGAACAATATAATAAACAATACATAAGTGCTTACTTGTCTCTTTTTAAAGTGCCCTATGAATAGGGATGATGTTGTATGCCAGTCTGGCTGTCCTAACAGGGTTTTATTTATTTTCACTCATTAAATTAATTAATAATGTTTTTCACCAAAATATTGTGTAGAAATCTATGCTAAAGGTAGTACTTGAGTGTTGTATTCCAAGGAGCAGTTATGGCAGTTTTCCTTTAAAAAGAAATAAATTCAAGCTACGTAGTTGACTGAAACCCTGTTTATTGTTACTCGTATTCTCTTCTGTGAGAGAAAGTATGGATAGAGTTACTTGCCAAACTTTGTCTTTTATCGATTACAAATACTTTCCCTCCAGAAAATAAAAAGATCTACTTACAAACAGATTCAGAAATAAACCTTCCAGACATGTAAATAACTTACATAAATTGAAGGATATGTTTTTATCAAAACAGATAAAAATTGCCTTATTCAATTAGTCATTGGTGAGTTCACTTGATGAATTAGTCAAACACAGCGGACCTAATGATAACTGTCCTTGAACAAACATAATGACTTGTGCAGGAACAACTTAAATGTTTTGGAATAATGTTTGAATAGTTGCACTTGAAATTAGTTCCATTTATGGAAACTGAGATAGGAAATGTGAGACCCTCAGTTCTGTAGGTCTTATTTATTTGGATAATTAATATTATTATGTAAATGAAGAGTGCCTTGTATTCAAGGTATACAGTAGCTGGAAATGTGGTTGAGGCAGTGGTCATTCAAGCTCTGTGGGCTGAATGCTGGCCACGACTACCTGCAATTTGTACCTATAAATTCTAGCACAGGCACATACTTCCAGTGCCATGGCACTGTCTCATTGAAGCTTGGTGTGGGAGAGGGAACAGCACTGCCTTAACAGAATTGTATGCAAGTATCTCAGTAGCCTGCAACTTTGCGGTAAAGCTGCCTTATGCTTTCCCTTTGAGGTAAAAGAAAGAGAATCGGACTAATAAGACTTTAATGATGGTGGTACTCCTTTTTTTGCGTGTTAGGCTCATATGAACTCCTTTGGCTGGCAGGGTCATCGTTTGAGTCTGTGGCGTCTCTTGCCTAATTCCGTGAGTGAGATACGACGTTCACAGAAGTGGTTTTGGCACTGGATAGAAGCTCTTGTATTTGAATCTAGTCTTTGATAATTTCAGCATTTGACAATAACATTGTAACAGTATTTGGTGCAGGCACTTACCTCAGGATTTGCCATGCGTGGTCAAACTGTAAATGTCTTTGAGTTTCTTCTAAAACACTCTAGTGTGTCTCTGTAGATAGTGGCATGACTTGAGGGCTTTCCTTCTCCCATGACAAAAGAAACAAGGGGATGAGGAAGCATAGTTGGAGTTCAGATAGCACTGTCAAGTTTTCCAGCATTTTAAGTGTCATCCCCAAGGTATTATTTAAATAATATTACAAAATTACTTTTTCAAAAAAAAGCTGAAATTCTTGCGTGCTTTGTGTAGGGTGTTGTAGTTCTAAGGATACCAGGTACTTTGCTTTTAGAAGCTTTAGAATAATTTTTTATGAAGAAGTGCATTGACAAGACAGTAAGAATAGCTGTCAATTGGCACTATTATGTATGTATTTAAATCCTTCCAGGTGCACTCAGGTGTTTTGTGCAGTATTATGGTAAAAACATTAAATTAAGGCTTCTGTTACACCATATGGCTTGTGCAGCACTTGATTTGGTTTCTTGTATCTTAGCTTGGTGTTTGGCGGGGGACAGGGGTTGCTTGTGGAGACGATGGAGCCTCTTTGTTACTCATCAACCAGCTTTCCAGGTTTCTGGAGGGAAGGCGAACAGTTGCTGAGGAAGTGCCTGTATTTCTGTCCCATTCTTCTGATGTCTGTGGGATCCTTGCTTTCATTCTCAGTACGAGACTTAGTTTGTCAAGAAGAACAGTGATGGTTACGGATAAGCAGGAAAAGACTCTCCACATGAAATGGGACAGAACATGAGGAAATAAAGCCTCATACAAGAAGATACTAAGAGATAAGTCAAATTTTGTCTTTTCTTTAAAATGACATGAAGAATTCGAGGAATGTCACAGGAGTTTGAATGTCAGACAAAGGTGTTTGAAAGAGCCCTCTTCATCTTCACAGTTCCTTGTATTAATTGACTGTCATTAAGCTGCCTGGCCTGTTTATCTGATGCTTGAGGAAGTGTATATTACTGGGGGGTGGGGTGAGCTTTAAATCACTTCGGGTTTGTCACTGGTCTAAATTGCCTTCTAGGGACACTTCCTCTCCAGGAACAAAAGAAGGAATCCGGCCAGATTAACCTTCCTCTTCTAAAGCTGGCCTTCAGGAATACTGCCTCCCCTTCTCTCCCCATTGCACTGGGTCAATGGGAACGGGCATGTTTCTGTTCTGCCGGAATTATGTTGCAGAGTATCAGGCCATATCTCTCTAGTCCTGTATCTGTTGTTAGGATGATAAAGCTAGGATTCTGCAAGAACTTCTCATGCATTGTGGCGATGCAGCCCATATGCTAAACCATAATTAAATTAATGATTGTAGTGAGCTTCATAAAGGAAATCTCTTCTTATGGCTTTGGAAAAAAACCTGATGGATTGGAATGTTATATAATCAAAGTAATCCATCAGTGTTGATACTCTGCTTTTGTTAGTTGCCCGTTCCTTTTCTCCACACTCTTCTGCTGTTTGACCAGATATGATATCTGGCAGCGTTGCATAGAATATTGAAGTTGTTGAGTCTTTATCCTCTGATTTAAAAATGGTAAGACATGAACTAAGGCCCTCACCTTGGGTTGAGCTCTGTCTGGATGCAGAGGTATGTTAGCTTTTTTTCAGGATTTAAACCTAAGATGAAAAGAACTTTCTGGGTCTTCTCAACTTGTGTACCTTTAAGCTGAGCCAGCATTTACTGATTAGAGCAATTAAAAAACCCAAAGCTTTCCTCTAGTGTTTAGTCATCCTCCTTAACAGATGGTTCAAGCCTGGAAATTCTTGCCTGTATAAACTAGTAGCAGTAAACTAATGACACTTCATTTTTTGCAACTTAATGCCTAAGTACAGGTTACTTTTGAATAAACTGGTGCCTGTCAGTTTTACAACATTCAGCTGTTGCTGGTGCAATTTGAAGTTCAAACTAACATCTGGCAAATTCAGATTAAAAAATAATGAATGGGAAGGGTTTTGCATACAACTTTCTTGTTGAAGAATAATAATAGTTCTAAAAATAGTTCTACAGTTAAGCTTCACTACCACGTATCCTTAGTTATTTAGCTTATCTCTGCAAGACTGTGGCCTTCATGTGAAGTATCTTCCTTCTCTGTGCTAGAAAAATGAACACCCATTCTTATCTGTATTGCTGTTCCTTTTAATTATCTGCAAAAATGGAAAGCAACACTTTATGGAATTGTGTAGACTTTATGTAGCACAGGCAGTTTTAAAATGTATATGAATTTTAGAAAGGTTAGTTTATCCAACAAAACTTAGTAGTTTCTCTATATATATTTTTGGAAGTACTCACCCTATCTATATATACACTATAACTATTCAGTGTAGTCCTCAGTGTTAGCTTACATAGTTAACTGTCAGAAGTGACATAGGTATAGCTGATTCTTTATGGGAGAGAGAAGGGTAGAACACATGGTTCTTGACGCTGTACAAATCATTGGTAAAACATTATTGTGACACCTAAATTACGTACAGTGTTGTGATCTAGGCATTTATTAAAAGTAAGACTTTATCCCAAAGTTGACAGTAGTAAGAGAGATGTCTTTCTGCCTATATGAGGCTGTGCTGTAATTCTGCACTCTTACCTGTGTGCATGGTTTTTCAAGGCTTGGTCCATTTCAAATAATGAATTTTTGTACACTAGAGCTTTGCAGAGAGCCAGCTGTCTGGTTAGTACTGTCTTGTCAGTAGTCCTTCCTAAATGTCAGTAATGACTTACAAGATACACAAAAGTATCTTCCTAATAGGTATTTAATCACTTTGACAAAAAATTCAACCCCACTGGGAAGAAGAGAGTGCAAAACAGCTTCTCTCAAGATGTATATTGCTATAGAGCATCAGGTAGAGGAACATCGTTAAAAATATTTATTTTTTTCCAGCTGGTGGTCTTTAATGCAGAGAATTATAAGCTGTATGCATCTTAAATATTTAATCACTGCTGTTCTAATTATGTGTGCTTATTTCAGCATCTTAACTGGTGGTGATGAAGATGAAGAAATATACAGTACTGAAGATTGTGAGTTTGCAGCCAAGAAAAGAAAAAAAGATCATTTTAGGAATAACACAGATTCACAATGTAAGGCTGTTTAGGGTTGGTTTTTTTTCTACTTATTTTAGAAGATGCTTGTAAGTTCAGCAAAATTTTATAATAGCCTTTAATTTATATTCATCTGTAGAGCAGCCTTCTTGGTGATGTTTACTTTTGTATCAGCAACAAATTCTGGTGTCAGAAGTGATACATCTTAATTGAACTGTGTCATGGATCATCTGTTGTGTTATTTTCAAAGATCAAAGGTATTTGTTTAAGAATAGTAATTCCTGAATAATAAATGCATTCTGATACTAACCACTATTTTGTTTTGTGGACTAGTTTTAGACTAAGTTCTTCTGGATGCTTATGGAAGCTTCTGCTT
This sequence comes from Scopus umbretta, assembly GCA_013400535.1. Classification (NCBI taxonomy): domain Eukaryota; kingdom Metazoa; phylum Chordata; class Aves; order Pelecaniformes; family Scopidae; genus Scopus; species Scopus umbretta. The sequence goes on from VZTL01076690.1 coordinate 26,756, forward strand.
ACCAAAGCAACTGTTCTATTTTTGTTTAACTAAAATTCAGATTAATGTTACAGCTCTAGAATCGGTTCATAAATAAATATATTTTGTCGTAATACCTATAGGTCTTGGTAAAGACTTTATCAGTATTGAATTTCTTGAAAATAGTCCCCCCCCTTTTTTTAATTTAAAATATCAAAGCCATTTTTGTCAGTTCTCATTTTTTACAAGATCACCTGTACTTTAGACTGCAAATATGTGTATGACAGCAAGTAAACTTACTGAAGTAGAGAATTTGGTTAGAGTACGTGAAAAAAGGTGAGCTGATGAGCAACTTTTTGGTGTTTCTAATGCTTTGGTCTTGAAATTATCTCCATTATTTGTATATTCCCAAAATTGTAACAGAGATGGTCTTGCAGAAAGCTGTGAGCTTCCCCCAGCTTGTCTGGGCATAAAGTCTTTCAAAAGATTGAAGTGGATATACGTAAGAGCATGCTTTCATTTGACAAATACCAGACTCCTGAAAATTAAAGGTCTGCCTAGTTGACTTTATTAGTCTTGTATAGTTGACTTTCCTGCAGCATTCCGCAACTAGTTGAACCAAGTGGATGCAGAGCAGGCACCCTTACAGAAGAAAATAGAGTAGAGCGGTGGAGTGTTAAGGAACAAAAAGGTTGCTGGTTTCTGCACTTTCCTATGTTACGTGCTAAGGAGCCTGTTGGACTAAAAAAGATCGGGGGTTTTGTAGGAGAAATGGCTGTTGTTGGTACATAGTTGACAAAAGCTGTGCTACATCTGCCAATTGCGTGCCAACTCGTTTGACTTATAAAATTATTTATCTTTTCCTTTATTTTTTGAAGTACGTAACTTCTGAAAATTTGTAGTCATTCTTTTTAGCCTTTATAAACTTCCTTCATTAAAACTGTTCTACCATATCTCCTGTCTTATGAAGCATTTTCTTGAGGATGATCTGTTTTCTTCAGTTTCTTTCTAGAAGGCATTACCTAAAGTGAAAGCCTAAAATTGCTTATATTTTGATTTTATTTTAGGTTTTTATCGTGAAAAGTGGATTTATGTTCATAAAGAAAGCACCAGGGAAGTAAGTCCTGCATGTTATGTCAATTCCTACAATCTTTGTGCTTCTTAATTGACAGACAGTATATTAAAAAGAAAGCATTTGTGCCTTATGGTCTTAGAGGTTATATTCAACTCTGTCTTCATTGGCAACATAGTACACTTGCACATGGTGAGGCAAAGGCAGCTAGCAAAGTGACTTTTATGTGGGTCATTGTGGCAGAGATGTGGGAACTTGCAAGGATGGACATATAGTTCTCCACTGCTTCTTCAAGCCCAACTGTCTCTATCTGTACTGTGTGTCTTTGAGCTAAAATTGAAAGTATTTGCTAATTCAGAGTAATGCTTCCAAAGAAGGTGTCTGCAGGCAGCTACCTGATATTTTGGAATTTTGGTGTAAATTTGAATATAAGTAAGTGAAACTTAGTTTCAAACTTTGCAAAGAGGATCTCTGTATTCCACAAAGTCCAGATGCTTTCCGTTTGGGATACAAGCTGTATCATGCAACTGTAAAGAGAACATGAAAGATCTTGGAATGACCTCTTGGAAAGCCAAGAGTTAAAATACATCCATTGTATGTAGAGATAAACTGTATTGAAGTTTGAATTTCATTCCTGTGTTGATTCCTATGGTTATCCGGGATGGATAGAATTTGGGACACTCGTAGGGGTGTCTTTCATCCACAGAGCAATGCCAGCCGGGAGGGAGGTGAGTGTGATGACCCAAGCAGGCAAAAGTTGGCTTTGCACTTTAGAAGTGAGAGAGACCATAAAGAGCTCTGTACTCAGAACGAACATGGTGTTGTGGTGAGAGCTTACATAGGAGACACTGGACGACTTCACCTTGCAGGCCAGTGACCTGGAGGCTGCCCTTCTGCATCTGAAGGGTATTGCAAAGCCTTTTGCCAGATTCACAGCTCTCTTTCCCAGTTTTATCTTCATCTGTGACAGATGTAGTTACTTATGTTGGTCTGTGAAAGTCTCAAGCATGCTCTTTCCCTTTGTGCCATCTCAAATTTAGGGTAAAAAGGAAGGGGGAATGACAGACTGTCACCAGTCATTATGGAGTTTTGAATGATGTTGCGTCTCTTGCAACAGACCACCTTCGGCTGAGGTAGCACGGAGGCCCAACACCCCGCCTCCGGGCCAATGAGCACTNTTTCCTTACAGGTTGTAATCTTACTTGATTTCCAGATGCTCGTCTTGCAACTAGGAAACTTTTTTTTCCAAACTGGATAGTGAATTTTAAGGCAAAATGAGAAGAGTAGGAAGGTCTTGATAGGAAACATGTGAAACATGCTATGGGAGAGCACTGAAAATAAAGAAAACCAAAACAACTGCAGATAGATAGCTGAAATAAAGTAGGAGATGCTCTGAGTAATTTTGTCATGATGGTACACTGGGAAAGGTAGAGCTCAAGTTTCATAGAAATCTGCTTCCAGCTGTTCAAGGAAGTGTACCTCTCATGTTAATGTATTTAAGCATGGCCTTCTGATACCTGTTTAGCCAGAGAACAGCCAAAGCTTTGTTGTCTGTGTTAATTCACTGCTGTTAGCCCACCAAGTTGTGCATATTGTGAAATGTGCAGCACGCTTGGATCTCGGGTGTATTAACTGGATGAGCAAGCAGTACAATCCTGAATTTGGTCACGAACCAAGAGGCAGTAATTACCACCACTCTGCAGTGAATAGTTAACTGGCTCCTGTCCCACTGGGGTACATCCAGGGTAATCTTTCACTGGGTCACAGAAAGGAATGTTAAGTTGGTACTGCCACATTTTCACCATCATATAGTTCACTGAAGAAATCTGTCTAGGAATGAACTTCAAATAATTATTTATCCCCCTTCCTTCCCTGGGCTCATAGCCATACTAGCACACTGCTCTGCAATATCTCTTTCACCAGTTTTAAGTTTTTTCTAGCCTCACTATATTTGTTCCAAGCCTCTCGTCTGGCTTTGTGGCTCTAAATTTACTGAGCTTATATGATCCCATGTCACTTTGCGCTGCTGCTGCCACCTTAACTAGTTCCACAGCAGCCTCAAACTTCCATTTTTACCTCAAGACACTTGTGCAGAAGTACCAAAAGAAAATGCAATTGCTCTTGCTCTTGATACCTAAGAAAAACTGTGCCTAAACTTCTAGCACCAAGGTAATAAATTCTAGATGTTGAGAGCGTTTGTTCTTCCAATCCCAGGAGCAAGTAGCTGTGTTCTTACCCTCAGATGTGAACATTAACTCAGTCAGTTAATGCTTAGGGTTGTAAGCTCAGACTGCTGTACGAACAAGCTCTACCTTGTGCTGAGGCAAAGAGGGAGCGTGATAGTCGTGAGAGGGCCAGCATTGTGGCCTTGCCATAGGGGAGCAGATTCCCAGGACACTCAAATACCAGTGATTAAATTCATACTAATCATGCAATCTGTAAAGGCCTTGGTGTTGAGTAATATTGCCTGTGTACCTGTTAGTTCGAAAGAGCGTATCTGGTTTCATTTCTTCTGCAAGAAATTAAATAGATCTTCAGTCCAGATGCATTATATTTCCAGGGAGCGTGGTATACATAAGCATCAGTTGCGTGGTAGAGTGCTTTTTCTGAATATTTTCCTCAGCTGTGTCTTTGTTTCTTTCCATTTAACGTGTGTTTATTCCTCTTCTCAGAGACATGGCTACTGCACTTTGGGAGAAGCCTTTAACCGCTTAGACTTTTCAAGTGCAATTCAGGACATCAGAAGGTTCAATTATGTGGTCAAAGTAAGCTCTTTATTTTATACGCATATTTTAAAAATAAATTTGCTGATGTGCCTGTGTGTACAAAATAATTTTGCACTGAACAGCTGACTGTTTGTGACTGTATAAATATCCTGTTTATATGTAATTTATACTGCATGAAGCAACTTTAAACTGAGTAATTTTTCCTTGAAAACTTTTTGTATTGCTCTATGAAAGCCTATAGCTTGAGGAAGATGGTGATAGCCAGTATGCTGTGTATTTACAGGGCGACACTGATGGTAGTTTCAGTTGTTCATCAGTCTGGGTAGTGAATTCTCTTTAAAGGCAAAATAATTCCTATACAACCAAAAATAGCAAAGTGTAATACATCTTAAAATAGTGATTTCCAGAAGAATATTTGATGTGTAAATATTCTGCAGTTTGTTTCTTCTGCAGCTTTTTAACAGCCTTATGATTCATTGCACACTTTTTTATCTAGGACAAGATATATATGCATTTACCATTGTTAACATCCCTTAAAACTTGAGACTCCAGCTTTTTTCAGTCTTCCTTTTTTTTTTTT
>VZTL01076690.1:31110-50131 GCA_013400535.1 Scopus umbretta
TTTTGTTGCCCGTCCAGAAATGAATTTTGTTGCAAGCTGTCTTCTACAAATAATGTGGTGAACGAAGTTTATAGAAACAATTATGATACACTAATCTCATGATTCCTTGGAAAGGAACCTTTCTCACTATGTTGGCTTCTCTGTGTCAGGTCTAGTCTTAAATTGAGAGTCAAGTGCATGGAACCTTTAAGTTCTGGACAACGGTACTATCTGCCTGTTTTCCAGAACTATGTAACTTGTACTTTAGGCAGCCACATAATGTTATGCCTTAATTTCCTCAATGCCTAATGAGCTGCCCACTTGGAAATACCTGTTCTGGGAGATTTTGATCTTTCTCCAGCCTCATGTTTTTATGTCATCCAACTTGAGGCAGTAAAGTGCTTGTCCCAACTCCTAGAGAAGCTAAAAATGTGAGATATATCAGACTAGAGTTCAACTCAGTGGTGAGATTATTCACAAATAATATAATGGTTGGAATGCATCCAGAACTTGAAAAGACACAAATCAAAGTTAAATAAACATATCGGGAGAACACCCTTACCACTAGGCTGTGGAGTATTTGGAGAGAAAACACATTCTACCCATCCTTGTGAAGCTGAGATAGTGTATTACACTTCCAGAAAAACAAGAGGTGTGGGACCAAAGGAAACAAAGCAAAAAGGATTTGCTTCCAGGCTAGTGGTTAGGGTACTTGCCTGTTTTATTCCCCTTGCAGATTTTTTTTGGTATATGTATGCATTGTGGTTTAGAACATTACTTTTTAATGCTGTTTTGTGAGCAGAAACAAGAACCTTGATCTTTCCCAAGACTTCTCAGCCTCAAACAACAGGAAGGGGAAAAAAGCACCTAAAAAAGGTGATTTGTGTTATAAATGGTGTCAACCTTGAGTGCCTCACTTGAATGGTAAACCGGTAGAATGAATCCAGAACTAGAATTTTACACATTTGTTTTAGATGTTGTGGTGCCTAAGCTTGGTTGCTCAAAACAGTTGATTGGACAAAGTGCAAAGTCTAACATAAGCACATTGACAAGTTTATCTTCTGTTTGCCAAAGAATGTAAAATGGCTGGTTTAGTTAGCCAGGCTTAAAATTGTTGAGATAGGAGCAATACATTAAAATTCAGAAATTTGGCTTTGTGGTCCAAACAACTACTAGAGTAATGGTAGACGCTAAGAAATTAGAGTGGATTCAGAGTAGCAGGCAGACTTCCTAAATCTCTTTAACATTTAGAATTTATTTGATATTTTTAAAAATTTAGAATTGTTTTACAATTACAAAAATGTAATTATATCTTTGCATCAGCTCCTCTGAGGTGATGGAGGCAGACTGACTTTTATCAACGGGTACAGGAACTGTACATCTGAAACCTTAAAAATTACTGAGCTGCTAATAAACATGATCAATATGAACAACAGGTGCTGCTCATTCTGTAGCTGTCGAACTTGTTGACTTGAGAAGCATTTGCAGTGGTGTATCTAACAGATGAAAACATCTGTGTGGATGTCAGCAATATGTGAAGTAGCAACAGATTTTTAAGAAGGCTGTTTAATCTGTTCTTTCAGGTTTTAAGCCAGTCTGCAACTGAAACCTAATGTAAGAAGCAGGTCATCCCATACCTATCTGCTTTATACAAATTCTCATTTATTTCCCTGAAGTTTCTAATGGTGAAAGTGTTTTGTGTAGATCTCATTTAATGCAGTGCAGCAGTTCCTGTTTCATCTCCTCTAAGAATTATTCATAGTTATGCATGAACACAATGATGATTACTTTTATGTGTGTTGCTCTGCTTGTTGCATTTAAGATAGTAAGAGATAAATCAAGAAGACTTTTTTTTTTTTTTAAATACCAAGCCCTACTGGATAGCTCTTCTTTGATTGCAGACCACCAAGATGATCCATTTTGATTCTCCAACTAAGTAAAAACCTCCCAATCACTATTACAAGTTAATATAGATGTCTGCCTGGGACCCTTTTTGGGTGGGCAGAGGGGGGAGGAGGTGGGATCAGCTGTTTTCCTGTACTAGTTTGTGCTGCAGTATAATGCTCATTTCTTACCTGTCAAATGCCTTATACATTGAGTTTAATATGGATGGTCTTTTTCAAAACGTTTCCATTTGAATAAACAGTTAATCCATTCAAAGTTATCTCACGTAGACAATATAAGCCATGGCTATGCATGTATTAGTAAGACTTAAATTTTTGAGTCAGATCCTTGTACACATGCACTTGCTAAAATTGTCTTAATCCCTACATATTAATCTTCACTGAAATTGGAATCTTCATTAAAATCAGTCAGGTGGAATTTGTTTCTTTGGTTTGATCTTTAGTCTGAGAGATACAACTGATTTTTTTTTTTTTTACTAATCAAGTGAAATACACATATTTGCTTGAAGTGGCAAATGGCCAGACACCTCTAGGTGTGCTGTAAATTATTAATCAAATTAAAAGGCTTTGAAATGGCCAAGAAAGAGGTTCTGATATCTAGTGTCAAAAACTGTATAAATAGATTGCTCGTATTTAAATACATCAGGAGAATGATTTCTTCCTTTCATAGCACATAATGTTTTGTCAGGGATCATGCAGAGAAGCCAGAAGGAACATTATTAAATTGGGGAGAAAACGGGTGTATTCTCTGTTCCTCCAAAGGAAAATTAGTGTTGAGTGTAGTGTCAAATCAGTGTTTTAGAAATGAAGATAGAAAATAATTTTTGGCAGGCTTAGTCTTTGTTTACCCTCTGTGCCAATAGTTGATGCTGTTCTACAAAGCACGGCTCTGCAGGTTAGTGTTTCGAGCACTCTAGGGGATGCTGGTTTCTGCTCTCAGCTTTCCCTTTCTGATGTATTGAGAGCACTTGTTCTGAACTCAGCATTGTGAATCAGAATTGTGAAGCTCAGTGCCACACCTCTAAGCGTTGCACTGCTGTCGTAACAGCGAAGTCTCTCTTGCATTTCATACCGAGAGACCATTTTTTGTTGAAAAACGTCCTTAGCTACAAAACTGAATCTGAAATGTAAAAGCAAAGGTGTCAGAATGAAGCAAGGGCTGCCTCTAGTAGGGATAGCTTGGTATCGATGTGCAGCAAGAGCCTAAGCTGTTCTGGTTACTTTCGCCTAGACCGTTCCCACTGTTCTCGCCACTCTTCTGTTCGCAGAGGTTCCAGAGAAACGTGTGGACAGTTAGGAGACCCTTACTATGTAGTTAAGGGAAAGTTATTAATACAGTATGTATACTGCTCATAATTGGATTACTGTGGTTTCTCCTACCAGGGACCTGAATGTGGGAGTAATATAAAATATTTTTCCCCAGTTTAGGTAAAGTCTGGCATTTCCTCTCCATGAGCAGGAAGTAATGCACTAAGTCCATCACACCTCGGTTTAACCAGTATGGTGCTTTCACTCAGAAGTTGGAAGTCTGGTATTTGGTATCAGTTCAGAATGATGTTCCTGGCCACCAAATCTGTCAGGGCTTCATGACCCAGCTGAATCAAAGACCACACTTCTGTTTGTGAGCCTCCAAAACAGACTCACTGTTTCATTACAGCTTATAAAGACCATATGTCATGTGCTCTATCACAGAGATAAACGCTAGTATCTGTATAGTATTTGGAAAATGTACATCTCTTCATGAGTTGTTCATAGGATGCCAGTAGGAATGCCTAAAGCTTTCCGCATTTGTCTTGCTTCATTTTTTTGAACTCTGTAGTTATGTTTTCATGAAATACAGTTGCACTGCTCTAGGCTGTTGTAAGTGAATGTATGTACTGAAAGTATGTATTTGAAACCATCCTTTACTTCTGTCATTCTTCTGAGTTCTAATTCTTTGTCCTAGCTTTTGCAGTTGATTGCAAAATCCCAGTTAACTTCACTGAGTGGTGCAGCACAGAAGAACTACTTTAACATTTTGGACAAAATTGTGCGGAAGGGTAAGACCTAAGGTTTTATTATCTCCTTGTTCAGATTCAGTTGCTGTGACTAAGCTATCAGTTGATTTTTTTTTTTTCTGTAGCTTTATTACTGTTTTTACATTGTAAGACAAAGCAATAGCTTTAGTTAGTTAGTGAAAGGTTTCACACTTCCCATCCCACAGTTGCAATAAGTTGTTTTTTCTTGATTATTGAATCATGTCTGTTGAAATAGATTGGTGAAGTTAAATGACAATTAGATTCTACTTAGAAACTATTGGTTACTATTAAATTACAGTCCTTACGAAATGTGAAAACTTTTAGATTAGTAACATGTTTGTTTTTCAGTTTGCATGATATACTGCAGCTTAAAGTACATAAATAAACAATAAAGAAAAGCAGTTAAAATAAAAAAGCTATTACATAATATTAATTTTTTTTTTTTTCTGGTAACCACACTAAATGGAGATGTAATAATATCAGCTTTGAACAGAATAAATTTGATTTGTAGCTAGTTCTTCAGCATTAAGCTTATTAAATGAATAGCACGCAATGTTACATCAAATTTGCCTGTGAAATTGTTAATTATTGATCTTGCACTTACGGAACAGCATTAGTGAATGTCATGGTGGGAATTAGGGCAGCTCTTTGTACACAAACAGTTGGGTTGTAACTAGATCATCTAAAAAAGTGCTGATTAGCTTGATCTAACTATATTAGCGTGGTTAACTCAAGACTGTATTTGGTTTGTTTTGTTTCCCAGTTATGGAAGACCAATATAATCCACGATTAATCAAAGATCTTCTACAGGATCTGAGTTCTACTCTCTGTATACTGATTAGGGGAGTAGGAAAATCTGTGTTGGTAGGGAACATCAATATTTGGATTTGCCGATTAGAAACTATCCTTCTGTGGCAACAACAGCTAAAAAACCTTCAGATGAACAAGGTATATTACTAAATCATCCTAAAAAAGTAATTGGGGGAGGGGAATTATGTTGAACATTGGTTTATGATTTCTAAGTGAAGAAAAGTTTCAAATACATACAGTTTTACTTGTTTCCTTTGTTTTTAGAGAAGTAATATGAAATTAATGAAATGGAATCAACTTAATTTTCTAATGTTTTAATGGCTCTAATCTAATGAGGGCTGCTACAGTGCCTGTACTGCTGGTTTCTGGTAGAGATGGATAGATGTAATCATTTCTCATCCAGATAAATTTCAAAATGCTTGTCTCTAGATTGTCAGATAGAGATGGGGAAATCTTTTTTTTAATTCCAAAGTAAATGTTCTGTTACTGAAGAAAGAAAAATCTAAAAGGAATTTTATAGGTGGATCAAGAAGATGGAAATAAAATATTCAGTAGCAATTTTATAGCTTTATTCATTAGCACAGTTGCTTTTTGTAAAAAAAAAAAAAAAAGATAATGACTTCAGCATCTGGATTCTGATTATGCAGCTTTGTTCAAAGCATGTGGCATGCACTGTTCCAGGCTTTTCTAGTGGAAACTTTGGATGATAAACAGGCAATTTTTTTAACCTGCCTGGGTTACTCCTGGAGGAAGAAATGCTGCAAGATGCTGTTTACAGTGAAGTTACACAACTGTTTCATCTGTTTGCTTTCAGCTATGAAACTTTGAAATTGCCCTTGCTGCGTGTGCCGGGTATCTGAATAAAACAGCTAATTCTGGAATAGAAAGGGAAAATGGGGAACCCAATCTCAGCAGTTTTCATATGCCAAGCAACCACAGCATAGGCAGTTTTGAGACGCTGCAGTTGCTGCCTTTCTCCTTCCAGCGTGCCGCTTCCGTCTGAGCTGTTTTACGTTGGTTGAAGTAACTGATGAGAAATCTTGCATCTGTAACGCTCACGTATTCCTGAACAGAATGATAGTCCCAGAGATGTTTAGAACAGCTGACATGATGGGAAGTCTAGTCTATAAGTGAGATGAATGGTTGTGGAATAAACTGACATAAGTGAGAGCCTGCTAGAGTACAGCTGCTGTGCTGCCAGTGCCTGGTGACTGGGCAGCCCTGCTGGGGGGTCCGGCAGCTGCCCACGCTCCCTCCCTTGCCAGCTGGGCCACTGCCTTCAGCCCGGTGGGGCTTTGTGCCACCTGGCAGTATAGGCTCCAGCTTGTCATGTGCGAGTTGTGCTGTAGGGTGACCCTGTTAAAAGAGAAAGTTCAGCAGAGGTGTATCCTCTCAATGAAAACTTTCTCAGTGCTCTGGTCTGTCACCCCCTGCAGAATTCCTCATTTATGTTTGAGGGGAACTATCTCCAGACGTCAGAACTGAACCTACTCTCTTCTGCCTCTGACTTTCATAGTGTTTTCATTCTGTGTTTCTGTTATTCAGTCCAATATTCTGTACTCTAGTTGTCTTAAGGCAAATTGACACATGCTCTGTTTCTTAATAAAAATTGAGAAACTTGTTATCCTACAAATTGTAAATAATTGCTTCATACCTTCATTATAGCTAGGGTTTTAGCACCCTTTTCTCAAAGGTGGAATGGAATATATCCTAGTTTTCAAGACTGTATATGCCTGAAGTTATTTTCTGAGAACAGAAGTGTTTTAAAATTATTTTAAATCTAAAAAAGAATTTAGGATATGTTTATTTTAACAGTAGGAAAGCTGTAAGTTATAAAGTTATAGTCTGTAGCTCCTTCTGTACCTGTAGTCATTCAAGCTTTCAACAACAGCAGTTAGAGAATAATGGTAGCCAAGTAATCAAAGTATCACAAAATTAACCATAGATAGCACTCAGTGGTTTTGTACAAACTAAACTAAGACCTGAGATACTTATAAAGTAAGAATCTTATTTGTACCTTATACTGTCAAGTTTTTGTGGTTAAAAGTCTTCAACTTTTATTTCCAGCAAGTCAACAATGGTCTTACGCTTAGCGATCTCCCTCTCCATATGCTGAACAACATCTTATACAGGTTCTCTGATGGCTGGGACATTATTACTCTGGGTCAAGTGACCCCAACTTTGTACATGCTCAGTGAAGACAGACAATTGTGGAAAAAACTCTGCCAGTACCATTTTGCAGAAAAGCAGGTAATAAACTCTGTCACTTGCGTAAGTATGCCCCTTATGTTTGCAATATGGTAGACTAATAATGGAGTGTGAACTCACCCTTTTTGAGATAAAAATGCAACAGTGTGCAGTAATAGTGGAAATGTTCTCTTTTTTGGGGCTTGTTTCATACTAAAAATGTATTTATGTTTGAGGGGAACTGTCTCCAGACTTCAGAAATGAACCTACTCTCTTTTGCCTCTGACTTTCATAGTGTTTTCATTCTGTATTTCTGTGAGTTTAGGATAACTATCAGGCTATTTCCTTGCATTATTAAAAAAAAAATCTACCGTAAGATGATTTTTTTTTTAAACTATATAACCACCACCAAGTGTGGTAGAAGATACCTCCAAGGTGTTTCTAATCTCAGTACCTAAAGTAGAACTTGTTTTAATAACCAAGGTAGGCAGACAGATTGCTCAAACTTTTAGGCTACACGAACAGTCTGGTGAAGCCAAAATTGGATTTTTACAAAAGAGAACAGAACAAATGCTTGAGATTTTGAAATTAAGAATAAAAATAGAAATTGTACTTTTCTGTCATTTCCTTATAAAAAGCATTAAAGTCATCTAGGAATGCCTCCAGAACTGTCTTTGTTTTCTGACAGTAATATATGCTGGGACAAAATCAGACTAGGTGAAAATAAAGCTATGAAAATAGAAGTTACCTCATCGGAGCTGGAGGACATTCCAGACTGGAGGAAGTGAAAATGTGCATCTTTAAATCTGACAGGTTGAAGTGGAACTGTTTGGTCGGTGACTTCCAGATTAACTGTTGTTTATAACAGGAAAGGCAGAAGGGAAGATTTAATTAACTCATGTGCAGTTCACTCAAATAAGAATTTTGGTGAGATGAAAGGCTTTAGAATGAGCTTCATGGAGAATATAGACAGACAAGGGCAAACTGAAAAACCCACCTTCAGAAGCAGCTCAGAAGAATGCAAGGTGAAGTTACGAGCATAAGAAGTTTAAGCTCAACTTAGCAGTTGAGTGGATTTGGAGGCTAGATGAGGTAAACTCTATGGAACAGTGACAAAACTGGTTGGAGACGAAGCTGTTCCACTAAGGTAATGCTGGGAAAAAGATCATGGAAGCATTTCAGTAGAATTATAAAGGACACTTGTACAGTGTTTCCAGTGCGTTCCTAAACGTTCACATTCAGTTTCTTATTAGGTTATTTATGATAGAAATCTAATGATTTTATTTATATTCCAGTATCAAATTCTGCTTTTTCTGTTTAAAAGTGTACTACCTTAATAAGCTACAGAATCATGTTAGGTTGTTTTTCCTGTCCTCTGCAGTATATTTGTTGAACCATTGAAACAACCACAAAAGCATACTTGGTATCTGAAGAGCACTTTTGGAAAAAAACAAGGGGAAGCTGTTACGAAACAAAGTGAAGTGTAGCTGAAATCAGAAAGGCAGTGCTGTTCTCCCTATCTAGTAGGAGTTGTCTTCTGAATGAATAATGCCTGTAATGTATTAGCATTAATCCACACTGAGTGGAACAGAAGCCTTTTACAAATACATACTTAATAAACCTTGGCTGTGTATTAAGCTGGGGAGAAATAGCCATTGTGCATCAGCTAATGTTTACATGCAGATTATGTCCTTAAGAAGTCCGTCAGTCACTGATTATTGCTATCCTTCTAGAAAGATCATAAATAAATGTGAAAAATAATCATGTACATACTTTTAAAATCAAAGAAAAAGCATTATTTAAATCCACAGTTACTGACTTAACAGAAAACTACTAGTTGTAATCCACAATCTTTTTTAATCTCATTCCTGAGTGTTTTTTTAAATAGTATAAAATTAATTACTTACGGCTCTAAATATTGTTTTTCTTATATGGTTCTTGACTATAATTAGAACCATTTCAGGACAGAGTTAGATCAACTGTGTATGGCCTACTTTTTTCTTGGCAAATATGCACCATCCTATTTTAGTGTTTTACCTTCCACTTTTTTTGTGGCTAGATCTCTCTCACTGCTTTGCAGAGATGTATGATGTCAGATTATTGACTTCAAAGAATTCCAGTTACAAAACTCCAGTTTAACTACCTTTTTTTTTTCCCCCAGTCCTTTACCCAATTTGACTAATCTTCCACAATTTTAAAGGAAGATATTAATTTTATGTCCAGTTTTGTAGGCATTTGATTCCATCAGAGAAAGGTCACATTGACTGGAAGCTGATGTACTTTGCACTTCAGAAATACTACCCAATAAAGGAACAGTACGGGGACACCTTGCATTTCTGCCGACACTGTAGCATTCTGTTTTGGAAGGTAAGAGCTTTGAAATAGGTTATCAGAAATAATTTCAAACAGCTACTGGTGATCATCTGAAAGGAAAAATCCTAAGATCATTTTGTCAGCTTTATCATGTGAAATGTGATTGGACAACTAATATCTAACTTCTAAATAGAATATAAAACTTCCGTATAAAATCAGTATTAAATTCCAAAGTTGTTATTTATCTAGCATTCTTATCTATTGATATCAGATAACCTCAGCTCTTAGAATTGCAAGGAAAAGTACCACATGGGAACAGTTGTACTCTGTGTTGTATCTATTTAGTCTTATGCAAAGTTGTTAGGAACTCGTACAAAGCTAGCCATTTTATGACATCCCTTTCCTAATGATGCCATTACAATTTCTGTAGGGCATTTTCATGCTTAACCTGTGTGTGAACACATAGTCCTGCTTTTACTTTGTGTTGCACCATAATCTAGCCTTCTGATTAGTGAGACTTCTTTAATTTTGCCCCTCAAAGACCAGATACGGGTAGTGCTAAGTAGACAGCAAAAAGTAGGAAGTGTTTGAGAAATCTTGGAAAATACTCATTCTAATTCATAAAAATTGGTTGCTCTTGTGTCATATTTCTGTGATTTTAAAAGCAGTTGCACGTCAGTGTGAGGCTTTTCTTATTTTCCATAGAAAAAACTAGGCTGTTTAATAGGATAAGTTAGCTTTCATAGAAGTAGCATGTTACTTAATAATGTTGTCTTAAAGTTGAGTATACTTGATACCAGAGGAGCCCTTCCAGGTACTAGTGTTTTGCTAAATTAATAGTGGGAAAGCAGGGAGTCAGAATTGGCTTCTGCTGTGCAAAGCATGGGCATTTGCTGAAGAACCTGTGTCAAGAATGTCTAACAACTCTTTATTACAGTGGAATAAGTCTTTATCACGTTGCCCAATATGCAGGGTGGAATTTTCCTTTGAAAGCAGCGATTTTAAACGTCAGCACGCATGCAGATGAGTGGTTTTCGTATTGGATTTGTTTGGATTGTCTGGCTTTGCTGTGTAAAGGGTTAATGCTTTCTACAGTAAGTTTCTGTTATTCTGACCTTGGTATAATTGAAAGTATAACACTTTAATATTAGGAATAACTGAAACATGTTTGGAATTAAATGTTTAACTTGGGAGATGATGTGTGACAGTAAGAAGCAGTGAACCTGTGCAGGCAGATGTTGTTACCTTGACTACTCCAATCTACCACTGGAATAATAGCAGTCATTTTGTGGGTTTTATATTTTTAGTGAAACACAATACAGTAAGTTCTAAAGGTACCTTGTCTGGATTGATGAGCTGTACCTACTAGATCACCATTCCAGTACTGACTGCCTCATCCTGGAGATTTGGGCAGATCTTGAAGTGATGGTGTGGCTATAGATTAATTGCATGTTCCTGTGCTAAAATTCTGTAGCAGGTGTTTGGGATTGGCTGTTTTAACAAGAGCACAGTCAGCAGGCTGAGGAAAGGGATTATCCCTTTTCACTTGGCACTTGTTAGACCGTGTCTGGGATACTGCATCCAGCTGGGGGTCCCCAAAACAAAAAAGATCCTGATAAACTGGATGGAGTTCAGGTGAGGGCCAAATAATCAGGGAGGCTTGGGGGGTTGCCCCGTGAGGAGAGGCTGGAGAAGACTGCTTTGGAGGGACCTAAAAGCCTGCCATGAGAACAGCTAAGCAAGGGAACAGTTTGACTGTAGAGGTTGTGCAGTTTCCATCCTTGGATGTTTTCAAGACCTGACTGGGTAAAGCCCAGAGCAACCTGGTCTGATCTCATAGCTTACCCTGCTTTGAGCAGAAGGCTGGACTAGAGACCTCCTGAGGTGCCTCCCAACCTGATTATTCTGTGTGCCTGCATTGCGGTTTTCCTTCTCTAGGTCTTGGAATCTAAGCTTTGTCCCTGTCTTAAAATAAATGTTTGGTCAGGCTGAAATGGATTGTGAAACAAATCGATTTCTGGATGACTAGCTCCCTTACTGGCAGGGATGCTAAAAGGTTAATCATTGGTCTGAAAAACAGCCCTGCTGTTTACGGGGCAATGTGAGTAAAGTGCTAGTCACTCTGAATTTTAGGGGGGGAGGGGGGGGGAATAGTTCTGCTTTTTCAGGCACTGGTACCTCTATCCTTTCCCAAGCTTTCTAAAGAGAGATGAGAAGCAAAGTGGGGGGCAGCTGGACAGGAGGTACTTCATCAGTTCTAGAAAATTTCTGTGCTAGGTGAAAAGACTTCTTTCTGATGAAGAAATATTATCAGGCTTTGATAATTCATTCAAGCTTCAGTATCATATTTAATTAGATAGATTATTGAATTAAATATGTGAGTGGTTGACATACAATTATATCTATAATATATAGATTTTTATTCTCAGCTGAAGCTTTTACTCTTCCCAATTCCATTGGGCATATAGCTAAAAAAAACACCAAAACAAACTTTAAAAGAGAAATTACAGTTACTTTGCAAAGGAAAAGTAGCAAGTGTTTGGATCTTGAAACAAATGGAAGCACTGGATTCTTCAGAGAGTTTATAATGTGTAAAAATTTCGTTTCTTTTTTTAATGGTACGCTTCAAAAATCAGGCAGCTTTTGCTTTCAAGGTCATTCAGAAGAACTTCAGGCAGTGAGCTGAACGCTTCTTGGTATTGCACCTCCCTCCCTGCCCCTGTTCAAGAATAAAGCAAAACATTGGAATAGTTGCAGAGGAAGAAGTACTTAAGTGATCAGGGCATGAAGAATACTAGCAGATGTTAACTTTTAACGTAGCTGTGTTAAAGCTAATAAGGAATGTGAGTGCTCTCCATAGATTCTTCTCAGACAGAAGAGATGAAGAAACGTGAGACTACTTAGGTAAATAATTTAAGCTAAGGGGCATCCTTGATGCAAATAGGTTGTAGAAACTAGTTGTGGATAGACTTATGCTGAGAGTTAAGAGTTTCTAAGAATCAAAGCAATGAGGTTCTGAAATAGCCACAAAGCACAGGCCTAGCCTAGTGATGAGGAGAATTTTCATCACTGTATGAAATGGGTAATATAATCTGATTGCTGGCAACATGAGAGGGCTACACACTGAAAGTTCTTCCAGTCTTGCATTTTGTGTCCTTTTAAAGAAAGCCTGCAAAAGAAGGGACTGATGGCTACTGAATTGAATTAGCAAACAGTTGAAGTAGGGAAATGACTTTTTGCATTTCAGTATGCTACAGTAATCTTGGTGTTACTTCTAACAAGTCTTTAAGAGCTTTTCAGGAAGCGGCATTTGTATTCCTGTGTGTGTTTAAAACCTGTGACTGTAGTAATGTTAAATACAGTAAGAAAGACTCATAAATTCATTGTAGGAAGTACAGTGATACAACAGAACATCTTGGACTCTTCTGTGTTAAAGGAGAGAATGGTTAGAAGAAACTCTTCATTTTAAATGACTCTCTTTCAGAAGTGACTTCTTGGTAAAGGATTTGTCCATGATGAAAGTGAGAAAAATACCTAATTCCAGTCATGTAAAAGTAATGGCAAACTATTTATTGACTGATGCCTCTGATGCTTTTTGTGTATGCTGTTTCTTCTGTTCAACTAGGCCACACTGCAACTGTGGGCAGTTCTTTTCTTTTCTTAGCTCACTCAGTAGCATGTTTCAGTTATGCCAGAGGTGGCCATGGAAGTTGAAATAGCTTTTCTTCTTTCAATATCCAGGGCTTTATGTCAAACAGTGTAATTATTTTGCATAAGTGACATGTTTCACACTTGCTTTTAGTCGTCTTGGGGCTTGTGCTGGCTTTGGTTCTCTAGCTGCTTGCGATTTGCCACAAGACTAAAATACTATTTTTCTAAATGGCATATGAACCTTAGCTTCAATAAACCTTAACTCTGGTTCTTTTACTTTATGGCTCTCCTTCCTGCTTCCTTCTTCACGATCTCAAAGGACTACCACCTTGCTTTGTTACTCAAGGTATTTCCTGTGTGTCTCATCTGTTTTTGTTGCTGACTGTTCTGTAATGTCAAGGCGAATAATGTGTTCATTTCTAATTGTTTGATACTCTTTGTTTTGTTTCCCCACATCAATTTAGCAGCAGGAATACTTTGTTTCTTTTCCCTGTTAGATAAGGCAGTGATGACTTTCCATCTCGGTTTTTCATCAGATTTGTTTTTTATTATTGCCATATTCCCTGTTAATGCCCTTAAACTAGGGACCATAATTCAACTTCTAATGAACATAGGTGCACGGTGTCGGTGAGATCAGGCAGATTGCACTAAGAAATGCGTTTCTCTGCACTCAGTGCTATAAACTGTTTCTGCACTGCCTGATGGATTTAATTCAGTACTTGAATCTGGAAAGAATAACATGAACCTCAGATAACTTTCTTTAATGCAAAGTTACCAAAATTGATTTTACTCCACCTGGAATGCTGTAGTCATACATACTTGTTGTGGGAGAATCTTAATGTCCAGTTGTGATAAAATTTGAGGAGGAAAACAACGACATTTGCCGGTAAACACTCCTGGTGAATTCTGTTAATTTAAAAGAATTGTGGTTTAGCTTTAAGCAGATACATTTAAAATCAATATTATTTGAACACTATTTATTAAATGTAATTTCAAGGGAAATATATTTTTCTTGGAAGGAGGAACACTCATAATTACAAGAAAGTTATGATTCTTCTTTTCAGCCCTTACCACTTTTTTTCATTGTAAAATTGTTGCTTCTGTTGGGTTTAATAACTTAAAAACCCCAGGAACTGATCTTACTGAGATTTTTATTGGACCGGTAATTCCTGACTGAGCAGAGCTTTCAAAACCATTTTTATGATGATGTGCAGAGCAAAGCAGACAGCATGTTACAAATTCTGTCTAAAATATTTAGGAGTATAAATAAGCACTAAAAGGGGATAATCTCTAGCTTCTTTCCCAGAATCCTAATTCTGATGGTGGTTTTTTTTTCCTGGAAGCTAGGAAAGTAATGATGTGACACTGACATGGCAATGGATAGAGAAGATGATAGTTCATTAGCAACTACCTTTGAGAGTGTTTTCTGCTGTGGTGTCTCTCTTCCTTGTAGATGTCACCTCAAGATGAAGGTGTTGGGTTTAACACTTCTGGTCTTAGTCTTCTGTTCTTTCTCATCTGCAGCTTCCCCAGATAGGCAGTTCTGCCTGGGGTCTAATCTATTTGTTCTCTTTGTTTGGGTTTCCCCCTTTGCCATGAATGTAACAACTGGTTTTCAGGTGGTGTTAGAGCAATTGTTTAAAAAAAAAAAAAAAAAAAAAAAAAAAAAAAGAATTTGGAGTCAGTGTGATCCATGGTTGANGTGGGAGGAAGAGGAGGTGATACCACATGGTATTTTCATGTAGTGATCTATAGACTTAATGGAAAAATATAGTTAATATATCTGTAAAGTAACAATTTCCACTGGAAAAGCTGAGTACTACTTAGAATGTTTCACCTCGTGCACTTTGTTGCAAAGGCTTTGGATAGGAATGTGGCATCTCTGACAGCACTTTCCTTACGCGAGTCTCCAAGTGAGAAAAGAATTTCACTTACAGGTTTTTTCCTTCTAGTAACTGAATTGCATGTAACTTCATTTCCTATGGGAATGAAAGAAATAAAGACTGCAGCGGTCTGCTATGTATTTACTGTGTGTGTATTTCTAGTTTTCTTGCCCCACATGGTGAATTCATCAACACTGGTGGACAAGGGAGAGAAACCCCTTAAAACCTGGGGAGGACAGTTTCTGAGCCTTACAACATTCTTGATCAAGGTGTTTAACCGCTCCACTGAACTGTCTGGGACCTTCTGATGACACCTCTACCATTTCCTTCCTTTAGGGGGTTCTAAATAAGGGAGTTCTAAAATTGAACTTTTCATTTGAAGAGGAATTTGAATCTCAAATAATGAGACAACTGTGCTCAGTTCAAGCTTCTGTAATATTAAAGAAAGCACTGCAGGCTTGGTGAATTTGTAATGACAAAGCCTTTTCATCCCCTCAGTCTTCTATATTGCTAACTTGCCTGGGTGCTAACTGCTGTTTTAAGGTAGTGCTTTCAGGTTGGGAAAAGGTAGGAATGAAAGAGGAGAAAGAGATGACAGGGGAAAAGGAAACACAAGTAGGGTAGAAAGACTTTTATGACTGGGACTTCAAACACGCTGTTCAGGTTTTTTGGGGGGAAGTGTCTGCTGCCTTTTACTTCGAAAGCAAGGAGCCCATTTTTCCCCTGAAATAGTAGTTGGTTTTCAGTTTTACATTAAACTAAGGTTCGACATAGGTTGAATCTATGTTGAACTTAAGTTCAACAAAGCAGTTGCTTTTTTTTTTTTAATTAGACTTATTAAAAAAATAATGGATAAGGAATATAAAACTTCTGAAGAGCTCTGACTCAGGTTCTGGTTTTGGTAGGAAGAGAGGGGTTGTGGTTTTCTTCCTGAAATCTGAAGCTATCCTGTACTGCCACAGTCAAACTGGAAAGGCCTACTTTCTTAACAACTTAGGCTAAAACAGTTAAAGAAAAATACAGTGAATTCTTAAAAAGAGCAAGTTCCTATCAGTTTGTTTACAGTGGAAGTAGTTGCATGTGCCTATACATGAATTTTTGCCTTTTTTATTGAGGGTGGAGGGAGATTGCAGGTATGGAAAGAGAACTTACTTTTTTTCTCCTTCATTTTGCAGGATACAGGACACCCCTGCACAGCCAGTGATCCAAACACCTGTCTCATGCCAGTATCTCCTCAGCATTTCATTGATCTCTTCAAATTTTGAGATGTTCAGTGGCTGTTCTCCTGTGTTTTGTGGCCATTTTTGTGAAGAGTCAGGCAGGATACGTTATGCTTTTTGTGCAATATATTTAAGTGTAATGTTTTGTTGTAGTTTAAAAAAACAAGATATGGGGGAGATAATCAGGTTTATTTGGTGTATTGCTTCTGTGCAGAAAAGAGCTAAGGAGACATGTTAAGAGAATTTCTTTGTCAGGAAATCTGCAATGGACTTCTTTTCAAGTCCCAGAAAGACCTAATCTCAACTCTAAATCCATTCTTTTGACGCCTTAATAGTTGGTTAAAATTATGTGGGGGAGTTTTGAAAACTTCATGGAAGAGTTAAACTACTCTTACAGGGACCAAAGGAGGGTTTTGGTGTTTGGTGTGGGTTTGGGTTTTTTTGTTAATCCTTCCTTCTTTAAGCCAGTTTTCAAAACACCTCCGTATAACTTGCACTGTTATGAAGAGTAGGCCAATATTCCCACGGACTCATAATACATCAGCTACCGAGGTGGCATTAGTCATTGTGAGCTAGTGGATGAAATACAGCCGTGGTTACATCTGTTCTTGAACCTATGAATGAAGGAAATCAACCAATCTTTGTACATACATTATGCAAAAATATTTATTTTTCTTAAGGATTTTATTAAACATATAACCTATCTCAGCACATCCTGCATAACTCAAGAGATGGATCTGGGGCTACTGGAAAGTGTGTGGGTTTTGTTTGGGTTTTTTTTGTTGTTTTTTCCTTTGATGGTAGCTACAGCCTTCATTTATACTGTTTGGTATGTCTACAAGTGCAACTGCAGTAATGCATCTTCTAAGATGAAGACATTATTGAAATTGAATGAGAATGGAGTTGCTTGTTTCTGGGCTGGTACAGTGGCAGGACATTATACTACCAGCTGAGGTTCTAACCTGACAAGTCTTTACAAGCTATGGGAAATGCTGAAAGTCAGCCTGAGTTGAAGCACCTTTTGCCAAGTTAAATCAGATGATAAATTCTCCAGGAAACTATTCTCTTCTGTCCTGTAGAACAAAATTAATTGCTTGGCTTAGGCAAGGAAAAAACAGGGAAGTCGTGGGTTTGTCAATGAAATTTAACAAATATGTAATGTACAGAAAAACTAAGTCATGTACTATATTCTGCACTTGCTTGTTCTGAATCTAGTTTTGTACAGTGTAATAAATCATGTTTTTATCTATTATTCCTAGAAGTGTCTTGTGCATAGAGATGAATCAATTTGAATTGTAAGATCTTTCTATAACCTGTTCTCTGTGGAAATTGGTAATGGAATGAGATGCATACAAGCAGTCCAAGTGACACTGCTTTTCAGTAATTGTTGTTATTAGGACTTCTTTTTAATGGGATAGCTGGACTGTTAATAGGCTGCACAAGAAGATAAGAATATGTATTTCCTCAGGAGATAGTTTTATTTGCTTAACTTAAATTTCAGTGATACACCAACCTTATCCACTGAATTTGCTGATAGGTGGATTTTTCAATACAGTGTTTTGAAAGAAAGAAAAAACCCACAGTTAAGGTGTCTGCTACGGCTATGATAAGGATGAGGTGTGGAGCCAATGACATCCATCCTTATTCCTGTTCATTCGGAGCATTGCTGCAAGCCTCACTTTCCCTGCCCAAGCACTGCTGTAGCTGCTGGATTTGTTAAGGAACCAGCAGGTCTTTGGCAACAATTTGCACCCTTGTAATGGTTGCAGGCTTGCTTTCTGTCTGTGTGACCTAAGTAACCTTGACAGTGGTTGGTGATGGCTGGCATCCATTAATTACTCCTTTAACATGGTTAGTTTTGCTCCCTTCATGAAGCTTCCTGTAACTACATGGATGCTACCTGCTTTCCTTGAGAGCTTTGAAGAAAAGTTCTAAAGTCAGCATTTGGTTTAATACCCATTGTGCTGACTGAAGGTCTCTGCTCAGGGACTGCAAGGAACCATCCCTCCTGCAGACAGCATGCAAGCTCTTAAGGGACACAGCACTGCCTAGGAAGCTTCCCGTTATGGAAGATGCAAATATTGTGACAGTCAGGGAAAGGTACTAAGAGAGCTGAGAGGGGCCTCCCCTAGCCTCTAAATTGAGGAGGGAGAGAGGTGACTTACACTAGCTTCCATGAAGTTAAAAAAAGGTTTGGACGAATTGGTATCTGCAATAACTAACTTTCAGTTCTCTTACAAATGTCAGGTGATGGGAGTCAGGGTTAATCTTTCTTTCCCTTTCACCACTTGCTGTCTTGCTTTTTTCTTCTGTAGCAAAAAGCCTTTGAGAGGCTTTGACACAGCTTTTCCTGTGTAGGCCATTAAGGGTAACAAGGCCTTCCCACTGGTCTGAGGCAGCAGTAGCTAAGACAACAGAGTCCTGGCTGCTGGAGGCTTCATTCTACAATCACAGAATGCTTGAAGATGAAAGGGACCTCTGTAGGGACCTCCCTGCTCAAGCACAGCTAGCTGGAGTTAGTTGTCCAAGAATGTGTCCAGATGGCTCTTGAGTATCTCCAAGGAAGGAGACTCCACAACCTCCCTGGGCAACCCGTGCCAGGGCTCAGTCATCCTCACAGTGACAAAAAGTGTTTCCCGATGTTCACACAGCACCTTCTGTGTGCCAGTTTGTGCCCATTGCCTCTGGTCCTTTCAGTGGTGCCCTGTGATGAGCTCTGTCCTCTTTCTACCCTCCCCTCAGGTGTTTATAGACGCTGATGAGATTCTCTTCTCTGGGCTGAGCGGCCCCAGCTCTCTCAGCCCTTCCTCACAGGAGAGATGCTCCAGTCCCTTCATCATCTTCATCGCCCTTCACTGGACTCCCTCCAGTGAGTCCGTGTCTCTCTTGCACTGAGGAGCCCAGAACTGGACACTATTCCAGGTGAGGCCTCACCAGTAGAGGGGAAGGATCACTTCCATCCGTGTGCTGGCAACACTCCTCATGTTCCAGCACAGGATACCATTAACCTTATTTGTGGCAAGGGCACATTGTTTGGCTTGTGTTCAACTTGGTGT
>VZTL01076692.1:0-15387 GCA_013400535.1 Scopus umbretta
CTAAATTCTTTAGGACAAACCAATAAGAGATGCCCCAAATCTGCCCGAGCAAAATATTCTGCCAGAAACCTCACTTCTCTCTCTGCTTTTTATAATACGATATGGACTGCAATCACAGTCTTGCTTCAAAGCTAAGATGATGACTGTATCCAGATGCAAGCATGACTTGTTCTATAGAACAATGTAAAAATACCCTCTCTTCATCCTTCTTTGAAAATTATAACCAGAAAGGAATTTTTTCTAAAGATTTTACTTCTTTTTCTCCCATTACTCTCAATGCATATTAACATCCTCTCTCATTTCCAGTGTCCTCTGCTTCTTCTCTTCTCCAGAAGGGGACCAAGTCTCCAAGCCATTAGTCCACGGAGCACTTAGCATCCCCTATAACCCATTCCTGTCAACTGCTTACTCACATTGTCACGACAGCGTTTCAAACACCAAGACACGACTGGCAGATATTGGGGAAGACAAAGAGAACTGCTGATATTTTCAACATAAAATTTAGTAGCAGATAACCGCCGAATGATGGCCAACCATTCCTTCTTCAAAAGTATCCCTTCCCCAGCTGTGCAAAGGTTACAGGAAGGCTTTACTCTCAGTCACCTTGGCAGCACTTTCCACCTTACTCTCCTTTTATCCCTGTAAAGCTATGTGCTAATGCTCGTTAATGGACACACCTAACTAAAAACCAATAAAAGTCTGTGCTCGGATTTCAAGGACTTTTCTTTAGCTCTACTCGGATCCTGTCAACTTCAGCTCCTGTCAGCAGCAGGAGAGCATTGGTGGTACTCAGGGGATGCACCTTGTGGTTCAGCTTCATCCAATGCAGTCAGGTTCGTGTACTGTACGACGGCTCCAAGGAAGCCAAAACGCAGCAAGTGGGGATGACCGAGACTCACTACAAAAAGCTTGCACTCCTGATGCAAGCTAACAGGTTCGTGAAGGCACTCCATTACTGACCCAACACAACTCATTTAATCACCAGAGAATCACATACATTCCTCCCCCCCCCAATCCAGCGACCTTCCTGTGGGTTAAGTGAATTGAATCCAATTACCCAGAAGCCAGATGGAGCCAGTGCAAGGGAAGCAGCACGAACACATGCAGTAAATTGGGAAAGGGCTTGAAGCAAGAGAGAAAGGGGGCTTTCCATTTTTGGTGGCTGCAAGCTACAAGATCAGTGCAATCTACGCTCAAATTTCACCATTAGGACACTGAATTACAGTCTCACGTGCAGAATCTAAGCTTGGACTGAGTTTGAATAATAAAACTATAATACTACAGCTTTCCTCAGTGAAAGTGCTGTTATTTCACTAAACTGCCAATGGTATTTTGGTAAGCAGTAATGCGAATGTTTTGTATACTGCACTGAAACATTATGAACAATGACTTCACATATTTAGTCTTGGATATTCAAATAAAGTGTAGGTCAAGACATCACTTTAAACCAGGCCTTCCACATTCTGCTGAAAGACCAATCAAGCTACTTCTCTTCACTGGGAAAAAGGGGGATAAGAAATTCTCTGTGTACTAATACTTGATTAGCTCTAGGTTTGGTAATATCCAAACCTCACATAACTATGCTCAAACAATTTCTAATAATATAGATAGGGAATGAAGCCATGGGAAAAAAGAGTTACAGATCAGAACAATGCCTTAGAAAGAAAGGAGAATACAATGAGGCAAAACTGTTCACCTCTCTTCCTCATCTTCCATGCCAAGGAAAAAGATAAAGAATAAAAGGATAAGAGACAGAGAAAATAAAGCATGCACAAACACGAAGACACCTATATAAAAAAAAAAGAAAAGCTTTAATAACTTCCATTGTACAGAATATTCTATGCTTTAGAAAGACAGAGGAAAAACATGACATATACATGCCGTACCGATTATACTGCTCAAAAGCACTGACAGATGCTCAAGTGATGATAACAACATAATAATTTATAGTGAGAAGAACATTTGGGACACAAAATTACATAAAGGAGAGAAAACTGAACAACAGGCACACAGAAGAAAAGACTGCAACAGACAAAATATAGTATGAGGAAGAAAACAGTTTGAGGGAAATACTGTCAATTATTTGCTTCATTTTATAGAAATGTTAACATGGAAATATTACAATCATGCTATAGTACACATAAAGCATGCTGCAGACATCATCGCTAGAAAACCAAGCGTAGTGTTTAGATTTTGAGGGAAATGAGAAAGTGGTGTTCTGACACACATATTTTTTTACTCAAACTAATAAACTCTGAGTTATTTTCCAAACTGTAAATAAGACAGTATTATGAACATCTGAAAATTTCTGTGTACTTTAGAGGATTTCACTTCAAACCTTTGGTTATCACTGTTACCACCTACAGGTCATAATGCTGATTCCATTTTGGATCAAGTGTATTCTTCACAGTATCTGTAGAATGGCATTGGCCAGATCCGTCCACCACAACCTTAGCAAATGGATCAGGAAGTCCTAAGAGGAGGAAGAGGAAAAAAAACTAGCAAACGGTTCAGGATGCTTTAGAGTCCTGTATCACTGCCCTATTTTTTTTTATTTATTTTTTTTTTAGTATTTTATTTCAAGTTGCCTTTTATTCACAAATAGAGCCATATTTAATGAATGGGAATAACATGGCATATTAAGCACAGGAAATGGCTAAATTAGCAATTTATTTCACTGATACAGACCAAGAAAAAGTTGTGCGAGTCAAACATGTTGGAAGGAAAAAAAAAAATCTGAACACCTTCATCTTCTTAATTCAGGATTGAGTGAATTTGCAGTATACAAAGAATTCAGCAAAAGGCAGAGAAAACAGATTTACGTTCTTCCTATTTTTAAGACTCATTACAATCACAAGTTTGGTTGTTATTGGTATTACAGGAAATCACCTATGAAAGGTTATTCTTGCTCTTGAGGTCTGCTTTGTTTTCTGCTAGCTTTCTACTTCATGGGGTGGAGAGGGTTTTGGCTGGAAACACTGAACACAGACTCAGCTGATCAACAAAAATCAGTGCAAAGATGGTGCTGGGTTACACAGCTGAGGATGGGAAAGCAGCAGGACCGGAGCAGCCTACAATTAGCAACTGCTAATTGTAGGCTGCAACTGCTCTTCTAACCAACCTGTTAACTGACACCAAAAGGGATGGTCCCACCACTAATGCCCCTAAGTCATGCGGTCCTATCCCTTTTTTCCCCCCTCATACTAATTCCTCCCCTCATCCGAGTGCCCGGTGAGTCAGCTGAAGGAACTAAGCTGGTGAAACATCCACATTTTCTGTAGCACAAGCTTTGTACCAGTTCTGCTTCCTCAGGTGACTCACGACAGAGCCAGTCAAGCAGCAGAGTGGTTCAAGACAAATCTCAGCCGTGGGGACAAAGGCAAAGCACGTGGGGAAAGAGAGGAACAGGACCTTGTGAGATTTGTGCTTCAGCACAGAAGTGCATCACAGATTTCAAATCCTGAGGGGTTATTTAGGCATTATTAAACTCTTAAACACCTACAAACTTGCAATCAGTGCAAAAATCCAGATACAAAGCAAGTTTTAGAAGTGCTGCAAATTACCATATAATTCTGTATCATCCCTTCTTCAAGTTCTTTTCAAAGTTCAGGTCTGATCTTTCCAATTCTTCCTACTCCCAACTGGGAGGCGGCAGGCAGGTGATCTGTGCCTGCATGCCTACACAGCCAATAACATTCCTTTCTGCCTCCTTCATCCACCTCTTAGCACTTCTTTCAAAACATTATTAAAATTAATTAAAATATAATTTCAGAGTAGGTAAGTATTATGACATGATTATTAATTATTAAGATGTACATCTGTCTGCTGGACAAAAAGTTGTATGAAAAACATTTTAATAAATATGTGGCAGTAATTGAAAAACATGTAATTTGCCTGGGAGAGTAAATTTATCCCCGACTCTGATCAAAAACAGAGAGCGTGTCAGTGTTTTAATTATTATTATGAATCTGTGACAAGTGTCACCTATGAAAAAATTAGAAGCCCTGAAATAAAACCGTGTGAAAACATCAAAGCCCCCAGCTCCATTAATGCAACTATCTTAACATGCGCAATCACTGATGTACAGAACCTGCATAACATTTATCCCATCTACAAACGTATAAAACTTTAACAGCTACTTACGGAAAAAATCCTTTTTCACCAAGTTTTTTGCACACAGTACTGTAAGAAAAACAGAAATACAAAATTAAGTTACTGATTCCCAACTTTAACACACAGACAAAAAAAAGTTACTTTACCTATCCAGCATTCCAGAAAATCCTGCTCAAAATAAAATGAATGAACATAAAACAAACTGTGTTCCTACATCATTTATGTTATCACGTAAAATAATTCCTGAAAGCTGAGCCAGAAGTGGCCTCTTTTGGCAATTTACCTTTAGGTAGATGGTGGTGGAAGTGATATGGTAGTGGTTTCCTCTGGCCATAAGTTCACACAAATTTCTTCCCCCCTCCCCAATGGTTTTGCCAGCTCTGTCTTTACCTGGTGAGGGAACCGGACCATTTCTAACTAGCTCACCATATGGTGGCACAAACAATTGTGCCAGTAACGTCAGTGGTATTTCAGAAGCAGGGTCTTACGTTCAGTTCTACAGACCTTCCTTGACCATAAAAGAAAGTAATGTAGGCTTTTCTGTTACCCTGCGCGGAAACTAAATAAAAGTTTTCACCTGAAAAACATTTGGGTGGAGCAGACTAACTTCTAATGCCAGAGTTTTGATGGCTCCAAGGACATGTTTTATTTGTAGAACGTGATAATTGTTTCAGGCTTTTTTGTTTAAATTAAAGGGAGGAACATTTGCATTTGTCAGCTAAAAATACCACGGGGAAAACAATCTCATGTGAGAATAGAGTCAATAAAATAAATAAAAAAAATAAAGGTCAAACGGCACAACTTTCATAAAAAGATGCCAAGGTACACACAGAAGACTTCTCACAAAATACACCACTGTTCATCTACATACGCTTATCTATTATCACAGGTTTAGTAAGCAGGAAATATTAGATTCCCCTGTGAAACATTAAAATATTTACTGATAACACAAAAGGATTCTTGAGTATTGAGTGAAAGCATGAATTCCCACAGCTAGTACAAAAAAAAAGAAAAAAAGGGGAGGGGGTGGAGAGGGTTTTGGCTGGAATCAATGCTGCAGAAGACTCCTCAGTATATGATTCCCTTGGATATTTTTCCTATGAGATTGACAATATTTATTACTACCAGCCAACGCAAAGACAGAAAAATGCATCCAATAATCGCATCCCACAGACATCACCTAAACCCAAACAAAACCGGTCATGCTTTCCCCCATAGAATATCCTCAAGCTGATCCTGCAGGTCTACTGATTCTCCAATTCCTTTTACAGTACCTGCCCCAAAAAAAGTACACCGAGGTAGTCCATGAGCACTCTTATGGAGATTTCCATGGTCAGGGCAGAGAAACACCACCCTGAATAGTTCTGCATGCTAGCACCAAGTTACATATTATTCCATATCAATGGAATTAATGTTTTCCCAATTTTTATGTTCCTAAAGATGTTGATTTTAGTGAAACTGCTTTCCATGGGAATTCAGTACTGTAAAATCTAGCTAAAATTCTACTCGGGTCTAACAAGTTTTGGTCCTCCGTAAAACATAAGGGGACACCTATTAATGACTACAGGTAGTCATAAAATAATCCCCTGCACATTGACATATACCACAGGAAAGATATATATGTGTGTGTGTGTTTATATGTATATATTTATATATAAAAGCTCCCAGGAAAGTTTCAGTATATTAGTTTGATGTAAGGGGGTGGTAATAATACCGTTCACCTGAAAAAAAAAAAAAAATTGCCTGGTTCCAGGTTGTTATTAGTTGTTCTTTTTAAACAATGATAAAGGTAAAAAAAAATTACTTCTTTCCATTCAAAGACATAATGGTAATCCTAAAGCAGAACTCTATTTAAGGGATTTTCACCCAATAATCCCACTGTAAACAGTCAGTGTTAGTAAAATATTAATAGAGCGCCAAACATTTCAGGCATTTCTGAATACCTGGAGTTCAAGCATGTATAGGAGACTGTCACATCACCGCCTGCTCCACAAAACATTTCAATAAAGTCCTTAAGATGGTGTCATAAAAATCCACAGTTGTTAAAAGACTTCCATGTGCCAGGCAATTTAAAGTCTACTCTATCCATACAGTTAATCAATTGATAACAACTTAAAAGACATTTAAAGAAACAGATAATAAGACAAGCTTACAAAAATGCTTCTGTACTTCCTTAACATTTTATTACACCAAGAATATCCTCCGCCTCAGTCATCAACAGACACCACTCGTCCAAGAACTGAAAGAGGTTACTGCTCACCAGCCATCTTTCACCTAGTGGTGAAAAACTTCAAGTAGAAGAGGTGCTTATACAGACGGCCACTTTTTTAAGTACCTCAAAAAGATATAATTATTTGCACAGTTTTACCCACCACAAGAAACAGGAAGTGTCAAGTGAAGCTCAAGGCTTTAAATCCAATCGTTACATCAAAATTCATCTATAGCACTGTAAGCCGTACATTATGTTCCTGAAATTGTATAATGTCCAAAATAAAAGAGGTTTGACTAATCTTTTGAGATAGAAGTTGCAAGCCTAACTAATTAGAAACACTGCTTTTCAAAATATTAAGCAGGCCTGCTGGTGCAATTTAACCAAAGTCCCATTTTTATAAAATTGGACACGCACACAACATACAGACTAATAACCGTTTCCCCAACAATTAGCCATGAGTGAACAAACTAGTATTTTTCACTCAAGATTTCCCTCTCTAGTAACCACATTTAAGGCAAGTCAGATGTCAACCCACCCTGGCTTTGTCAGGGTAACAAAACAGGAGAGACACTGAGAAATCTGCCATTAACAACACCTTCTCTGCCAGGAGTTTCTAGGTGAAAAAGCCCAGGTCCCAGGAGCGTCAGCTCAATTCTAAGTGAAACAATCCTCTTCCATGCACAGAGCTCTAATCTATCTCAGGAGTTTTTCTGGACAAAACTTTTCCCACTGGTGGGAAAAGTACCAGAGTTTATGCTCCACTTTTCTAACAGTTTCAACACTGTATTAAAACCCATTCTGAATATTCTGATAACCAACTGATTAATAGTTCCTTGAGAATAAAAACTAAGGAAGTTTGGTTTCCTATGGATTTATGGTTTATGGTTGACTGAAAGGCATAGCTGAGGCTTTTCCCACCGGTAGGGCGTTTAGACAGACCCTCTCCCACGCAGACTCTCCAGTGGTCTCGCAACACGGGATCTCTCGCTGCAGCTTTTTCCCTCTCATTTCAGGTCACTGCTAGGGTCTCCTCTTTATGCAGGCAATGATTCTCATAAAACTCATGGGACTTAATTATCTTTGAGACCTCTATCCTATGTCAAATTTGAGCCAAAGATTCAAAAAAAAGAAAGAACCATAGTGAGATTTATTTTTCATGACAAAGCCAAGCTAAAATGCTGATGGGTCTGGACCCAAACCCACATCTTTATCAGATCTACACGGTTGCGCCATTAATAGATCCTCTACAGGTGGCGTAAGACCACTGAAGAAGGTTATTTGTTATTTGTACGTGCTTGTTTTAAAACATTTTAATTAAAATTATTTTTAAGCAAAAAAAAAAATAATTAAGCTATTTAAACTTGCAGTGGAGGTTTTCAGAAACTAGAACACAAACCAACACAAACCAACGCCTGTATACACTGACACTGGTTTGAAAAAAAAAAAAGGGGGGGGGAAGCATGGCACTGTAAGTGCATCATCAAAAGACATTAACGGCTTCTAGTACTCATATGTAGATAAAGTATTTATTACAAAGTATCAATGAGTCAGTGGCTAGCTATGTTTTGTACTTATTGCAGACTTCCTGGGTAGCCTACAGAAAAGAGAACATTAATATTCCAATATGAAGGAACAATACACACATGCCAAGACAAACATGCACGTCAGTTCTACATACTATACGTTCAGTAAATACCTTTTTTATCATGCCTTATGATCTCATTCTAACAAATGCTACTCAGGTCAGTTCACAGAAACACGAAGAGAGCATAACATTATAAGCTACCTAGTCTCCTTCCATGACTGCTTTGCTATGCATAGTTCTCAAATACTCAAAAATAGGAATTAAGTGAATCATGTTTGCCAATTTCCTTTTTCTGATTTATTACTCCAGTGACTAACAAAGAATGGTTTACTGAAAAATAATTTAACTATTGCAAGTAAATGCAAAATATTTAATATCCCCAAACTCCTGTAATCTAATTTATTTGTTAGCTATTAAAGTTTACATGCAATTATAGAGGGGGATAAAATAATTGGTGGAACCCACAAAAAAAATTGGAAGGGACTATGATTTTTGAAAATGTGAATTTTATAGGAAGATAAGTGTTCTCATTTTCTGAACTCTTCTTACTCTTTTTGCTAGCTACTGAAACTCGTTACAACTGCTTTTTACTTTGGACTCATTCTTACAGAAAAATCAAACTTTTTATGACATCAGACTGTTCTTATGGAAGATATCCTATGGTATACATTACCACTATGTTATATAAGTATTAAAAAGTACATTCATTTTAGAATAGTAAATATATATGTATACACACACACACACATATATATAGATTAGCCACACGAGGTCTCTATACTTAAAGGGAAGAAGAACATGAAGAACATGGAAGTGGAGAGTGTCATTGTAGGAAGCTTGCATAGAAAACAAGTAAAAAATGATAAAGATGTGTGAGATTTCACAGAATCACCACACCTTAGATATGCTCTAGGAGTCTTCAATGATCCCATTCACCTTCATTGGTTGGGTAAGAGAACTAGAACGAGTATTGACGAAGGCAACGTTAAGAAAAATGTCTGAATTTAAGGAACTTGGACATTTTAAGGGTAGTGATCTTCAACCCTTATGGGCATTTCCAACCTACATCAAACTGTTTATAGCCAATTTGTTCCCCACACTCTTTCACACCTGCAAAATGGGAATGCTATTAACTTCACCTCACAGGTACGGTGTAGTAGTACGTTACCTGTTATGTACACTCTCATCTATCTGTTATAATGTGTCTCATGATTTACGACAAATTACAACGTTTAAATGTGTTTGTACCCAGCAACGTGAGGTAATAGTACCTCAGGGCTACAGTTAGAGATGATCACAACAGAAATGCATTTGTTTTAAAATTCCTGTATTAAAAGTTAATCTTTCTTAAGTAACTTCCAAACGTGTATACTGGAAAGACACCAATACTATCAGTGAAAGATACAGGAAGACAGGTAAGAAAATAAAAAGCAATCACAAATCCACAGAAGCGAGCATACCAGCTGAAGGAAACACATTGAAAACTCAGGAGGTGACTCAGTAAGAAAACAGGCCCCATCTCGTGTCAGACATCCACAAGCAACCAATACTATGTCAACAGACACCCCTGAGTTTGGAGGGGGAAGAAAAGGAGTGGGTCCAAAACTAAGATTATGTTTACTAATCTTCTGGCTTTTCATGTGTCATCACCATAGAAAAACTAGTTTGGCCTTCTGAATCCAACCAGCAGTTTTAACATTATAATTCCTGTTGGGGTTTTTTCTTTCCCCAAGGGTTTTTACCCCCAGAAAAAGTGCTTGTTCCAGAACATATGTAACACATGGGATAGCGAGGAGGACAGGCTGCCTATCAATTTTTACCACAATAGTTCATTTTGAAGACAAGTCTTTCTTCCCCCTACAGAAACACCATCTTTTAATGAAAGCCATTAGCATTGCCTTTTGTGATCAGATCCCAGTTGTTTGCATGTAATACGCGGTGCAATACAATCACTAAAATAAGTCCCAGCTGTAGAAACACAACGTTATGCTGTTGCTAATGTGTGTTGTACTGATAATGAATGGTCGTCTATGCTTTAATCTGAATAAAGCTCCCAACTGCTCTGCCTCTCCTTGCCAAAAATTCCCCTTCCTCCTCCAGACTGTGGTTGCATTCCAATTACACTGCTGATTGGAATGAGCCTGCTTGGGGGAGGGAGGGAGACAAATGAACTCGTGCGGGCACACACCCCTCCTCGCCTTCGGATGGCTGCCCCTGGGACCCAAAAACTGTTTGGGGTGTTTGAATCTACGGCTGATACGACGTACTTTTCTCCACGTTCTATAAAATTCTTCGGAAATTTATTTATTTTAGAACGACAACGGGCAAACAGCACACCGTGCACAGGTTCCAGCAGGATAGCGCAATACTTTAAGCGTTTCTAACAAATTCCTATTGTTTTCTTCCATTGTTGGCATGCTACCGAGAAACTTATATTTTTCTGCTTGCATTCCCTCCTTGGACCTGCCTAAATTCCCACATGGGAAGATATAAAACAGGAGGTCTTCAACTATTCACGAAACAAAGAGCTGTCAATAACACCATACAGATATGCAAATACAGCTGTTGAGGTAATAACCTTCGCAATCAAGGTTCTGAAATAAAACTGTTTATCCCAACTACTCATATTAAATTTTATTTTACAATTAATCTGTCTGAAGATTTTTTTTTTTTAGCTTTCCTTTCCTTTCAGTTTTCATTTCCTTTGAAAGGTGTTTTTTCTGCAGATGAACAAAGTGACAGAAGATGATCATAAACCAAGAATTTACTTTCAGTTAATGAAATTCATGCATTTGAGAAGACTGCAATCGATTATCTTCAAAGACGGGACACACAAAGACAGGCAAACCTAACAAATACATGTTTTACAGGTGCACAGGGGTTTTGAGTAAAGAAGGTATTGAAACATGAAATGGGTAAGAATGCAGCAGCTGACCATTATCCTAACCATGATCACTGATCAACAGGAGCTGGAAGGTTTCATATTGCACCCAACAATAAAGAGGGCTGCAGCTGTTCCTCTCTCAAATCAGGTCTAGCAATCATACGGATGCAAGGTAGATCAGGAAGCTGAACTGGCTTAACAGAAAATTAACCTTCTGGGGAGACGGATTGGCTTGCCATTGGCTCCGAGCGCTGCGCTGACTTACCCTGCGGTCACGCCACCCGGGGATCTAATGCAAAGGAAGCGGCAGGAGCACATGGCTGCAAAGGAGGGAAGACGAGCCAGGCTACCCTTCTGAGGGCGACGTGCAGTTGCACTGTAAAAGTGCACTCCACAGCAGTGAGGTTTTCAGCTCTAAAAACAAAAGACGCCCGCCCAATATTTTCATTTTAACACAGACTGATAGTTCTTCCTCTTGTCTCTGTTTTGACGTTCTAGACATTTATTAAAAAAAGAAAATAATTTTTTAAAAAGCAGGTTTTGGTCATCAGGATACCAAACTAACAACCTAACACCCTTCAGGTTTTCAAAGACACAATCTTAACCTTGAACATTCGCATGGAGCGTTATTTTCTATTTCCCAAAGCACGCTCAGAAGCACAGAATCAAAACACTGAAAAAAGCATCTCTCATGCAAGTATACACACAACTGCTTTCAGGCCGCTCTATTTTACTTATGGACAGCTGCTCTTTCCGAGTCTCAGAAAGCACTAGAAATTCAGAATAACCTAACGAGCTCTACAGTAGAGTTAGTCCAAAACATGGACACACACAGAGGCTGGCATGCCCTTCTTAAGAAGGTTTACTTATTTTCCCCAATACTTTATCTGAAAGTCAGTGTTAGCCAGATTAAAACTCCAAACGTCATCCTCTTCTGGGACCAGTATAGAGGCAGCACACGCCGAGATGATGGTGCTGTACGACGTGCGCAGGATAGCCCAGCTCACCCAAGGACACCGGACAAACTGGTGCTGATTTCAGACATACTCTGCTCGACTAGATTAAATGTCACCACTCTCCACCATCTCCTAGATCCATGCTTCTGCAGCAGGGAAGAGCTGCAGTGTAAACACTGCCTGCTGGAGCAGCCAGGTAAACCTCGAACCACCATCACCAGCTGTTTCATCTAGGTATCTTTTTCTGATGTGAATTAGGAAACGTATAACATGATCCCTTCTGCTCCCAGAGCTATGGGAGCCAGGACAACTTGGAAGGGATGGTAACTTCTTCAACAGGCACAGCTCTCTTACCACATACACTTACAGTTTATACAGGTAGGAAACCAATTTCCAATTCTTTTTCAGAATTATAAACCTAATTTAAATCTAATGAAAATTTAGAATCATGTACCAGTTCGAACCGTTTTACTGTAGAATCATAGAATCGTTAAGGTTGGAAAAGACCTCTGAGATCATCTAGTCCAACCGTCACATGTTGGACATGGTGTCCACCACCACCATGCCTACTAAACCATGCCCCGAATTGTCAAATCTACCTGTTTTTTGGACACCTCCCTGGGCAGCCTGTTCCAATGTTTGGCCACTTAATACTATGAATATGCGTTAGAAGGATTCAGAAGTACTAATGAATTTTTAAAGTGCTATTAAATACTAACCTGTCAGGTTGAAAAAAAAATATTCAACACTAGTTAGGTGACATATAAAAGCATTATTGCTAGGCCGATATCCAAACACAAGGTAGACAGCTTTAACATAAATGCTTTTAAAATATGTATTAGGATAACCTTAGTTCCAGAAAAGCACTTTTAACAAGACTTTGTTTTAATAATTGTTAAAATTCTAAGTTGTCCGATAAACACATTTCTGCAAGTTCAACTTCAACACAAGCCAGATGCTAAATCTTTAATATACTGCATGTAAAATGAAACCCATTTCAAAGGATGACATGCACCTGCTTACAAGCACTGTCAGTTAGAAATCTGTGTCTCAACAAACCAGAATTATTCCACTGGGACTAAACAAACAAAACCACAGTAACGTGCATTCAAGCACCAAACAGCAATATGGATTATCCAGAAGGGAAAAATGTCCTAATAATGCGATATACTTTAAATCACTGCAAAATATGCCAGAAACTAACATAGTAACAGTACATTTTTCTTTCCAACACATTCACTGTATTAAATTCTGCCTGTAAGAGTAGGTTATGCTTTGACTGGATTTAGAATTCTAGACCCATATTACTTGCAGGTTAATATAACTCATGGAGACTAAAATTTAAAATGAAAACATCACCCATTTATCATGGGAAACATTAACAAAGATACATTGCATCACTCAATATAGACAGTTAGGCCAATAAATCATTTATTTCATGCAATAATAAAATTCTGGGACAGAGTCTCCAAGGCTATTTTAAATTTCCACGAGAGGAGGACGACACGACAGCGACTCAAGACTCCAGCGGTCTGTGCCGGGGACGTCTGAATGACTTGTGGACACGGCCAGATGGAGTCTGCCTTGATTTGCCATGTTTAGACTCCTGTTTTAACATCACGACGTCTACTTCACAGTATTGTTTTACTGTAAACAAAAGGCTTCCTTTTCCACTTCTCCTCCCTTATTCCACTCCAAGCCAAAAGTAAAACAAAACACAACCCCCCCCCCCGCCATCGAATTCTTCCTTCAAGCAACTAACGCATTCACATTTCCTAGATTCATTCAGCGACGGCCTTACTGCCACACACATCAGCGACTCTATTCATCTCTCCAGTTTATTTGATACGCCTGTCAAGAGGTAAAGAAATTACGCTGCCACGTTTGCAATGAAGGTAGCAACCCTCCCCAAGCATTTCAAATCTTACCATGAACGTTTAACAAGCCTCTTTTATGGAGATTCATGTTTGAACCAGTGAAACTGAATATGTGGATGCAAAACCATAAGGTGGTTTTGTTTCGCCTTTTTTTTTTTTAGCTATATACCAAATATGCAAATTAAATTTGAATGGTATGGGATTAAACCATCCCCACCAGGGCTGTGCGTAAACTAGGGCTTCAGTCACAGCCTCAAACAGTGAGAAAGAAGCAGAAGTAACACGTGGGAAACTAAGAAAACAAAGGCTCTTGCGAATATTTGCATTTCCTGGTTTAGTGTGGATGGAGCCTCTCAGACCAGCCAGGATGTTTCTAATGCATAACTTTCATACACTAGAAATTCCACTTCACTTCTCCACCCTACTCCAAAATGGCCTGACCCACACATCTTGTCCATTTTTCAACATCTGAAAAACCACTACTGTACCATGAAGTCATCATAAATACACCACTTACAAAGACCGAATACTATGCTGGTCAGTTGGGGTCAGGGGGAAAAGAGGGAAACATAGCTTTAAATTAACAGCTATTAGAATACTTAAAAAAAAAAAAAAGAATAAAATAAAAAAAGTCAGCAGCCAAAGATCAATTTTCAGACCACTTTCAAAGTCATCGCTTCTATTTCTCACATTTGTAGTAAGTATAAAATTGTGTTCTGGTAAACAAAATCAGGGTGGGAAAACAGAAATCCATTAAAAGATAACCCACCTGCTTTGCTGCTATATTTGCTGTATGATCGTCTCAATTTTTTTTTTACTCTCCCTGCAGTATTAAAAACATAATTCCCATTTTAAAAAACCTCTTTAATTTAAAGTAACATTACCAGGATTAACTAATCTCAACCCTGCAGAGGTGGTTATTATATACAAGTGTGAATGAAGTAAACTATTACGAGCATTAACTCAATTATCCTAGAAATACAGAAATAAAATAGTATTGAAGAGCTTAGGCAAAGAAGAGGGGGTACTCTTATCTCAAACTCTTAAGAATCATTGTGCTAAAATCTTACCTCAATCCTTTAAGACTTGTTTGAAATCCCAGCTGCTATTTTTTTAACCAAGACCCAGTTTAGACAGAAGTGATTAGTCCAAAATTATCAGCTTGCAAAATAGTTAGAGAGCACAGGATTCTTCCTCTGAGTATGGGTAAATAAAAAAAAAAAAGGTAACATGGAAATTTACCCATATATTTCTCAGCTTGTTTTGATAGGAACAGGGGTGGGGGGGAAAAAAGCTAACACAAGAAACAAATTATAGCTCTGCTCTGTCTGATGTATTTCATGCACCTCTGAAAACGTGCTGGGGGGAAAACGCTAACAAGAAGCAGAGCCCTCGGATTTGTTTCACTGCAGTGAAACTCTCCACCCTCTGAATGATCTATAGTCGAGGCAACAACAAAAGAAATTCATGATCTAATTACCAACCAGACAAAAATGCCCTGAATTTTAAAAAGGGCTTCAGACAAGAGGCACCTGCAACTAACCCAGACTCCTGGGTATCAGGAATTGTAGATACCGGCAGCTTTCCAGACGGCAGGACCGCTGCCATCTCTGTCGGGACACAGCCACGCGTTTGATTTAAGCAGGAAGTCTCAGAATTCTGTCTGCGCTGTACAGGCACGATCCTAGGGGGACACCGCTACTGCTGGGGCTTTTCTGGGAAGTGGCGAAAGGAGAAGAACCACCACCACCAAAAAAAAA
>VZTL01076692.1:21544-34016 GCA_013400535.1 Scopus umbretta
GGGGGGGGGGAGATGTCTTCATTGGAGCAGACCTTGTTTCGGCCTTGTATCAATTAAACATGGGAAGACAAGCACGGTTAAGCATCAACGAGTAACACGGTACAAACATGAAAACAGTTTAAAAAGCTCACTTTTCTTCATGGTTAGACAATATTATGTGTAAGTTTACTTATAATGAAACCTAGAAGTTTCACATTCTATCAGTTCATTTATTTTTAGTTGACTAAAAAAAGAAATCATACAGCTGATAGCGCTCTCACAACTTCTCCTCACTTTGTCTATATATAGCCATTTTCTAAATAGGCCTCTAAAAGAAACTTCAAATAGAACATGATGCTTCTCTCTTGCTGGAGATACACCTGCCCAATACATTTAATTTCTCAGTTTTTTTCTTCACTGTTTACATTCTTTTGCAGACTCATATGTGTGTCTAATAGACAGCGAAGATCTAAGTTTTTCACAGCACAGGTTTATTATTATATCAAATCAATCCACTAACACAGTAAGCTGTTCCTGTACAAATCCAGTGGTGACAAACTGTAAAATCAGAGGACTCTCCTTCCATAGAGAAATCTTCACATACGATGCAAGATCCATCAGAGTACACAAATGATGACTGCCATAGCTTTCTCTGTCCATTTTATATTTAACATATTTGTATTGATTGTCACTAAAAGAGGTCAAATGTTTCATGCAATTAGCTCAACAATAGCAGATAACACTTATCTGAAAAAAATATTAATTGTAACTCCAAAACCTTTGTGACCAGATGGCATGTAAACTAGCCAAGGAAACATTAAAAACTACGTAATACAAGTATTATCACATATGACTTAACATAAAGTCTTCTGACCCTTTTAAAGTAAGAAAATATTAGCATTAATGAAGTGACCAAGACATCACATCATTTCTTAGCATCAAGAATTTAAAAAAAAAGAAAAAAAAAAATTCGAGTTTGCCAAAAGCTGAAGAATTCCTTTTGTTCTGCATGTAAGGAGTAATCCTGATCTTATCTGCAAGCTTTTCTTCAAATTATGTTATGAATCATGGCCACTTAAAAGCCAGCCCCTAGTTCCCTAATTCTTCTATATAGGATCAAGGTGATGACCATGTGGAGCAAAGGAACAGATGGGAGAAATTCTGGGATGGGTGTTTTTTCCTGTTTGTTTCTAGACTTCTGTCCTCTAGCCAACTGTAACCGCTTACATTCTTTGCATTTGTTATACACCTGAAGTTCTTACAAAGCACCCCTGCCGTAGATGACAACTTCTTCCAAGTATGACAACTTCTTCCAAGTAATATACTCAAATCACTAACAATAACGTAGCACACGCATGCAGCAACAGCATTCCCCAGTTACAAAGTCAAGCGTTAAAAAGTTTGGAAACACGAGAACCCAGGCTGCCCCTGTGACCCCGTGTCACGTTCATTGCCACAACACCAGAGTCCGGGCACCGAAAGATTCCCAGTGCCTCGTCCTCGCAAAATCGGTCTCCACCACCTGCCCATTTGTCCCGGACAGTTCCTTTTTCCAGGTCACTCCCTTCTTCTCCACCCTCATCCAACTTTTGAGCCCTCTGCATTCCAGTCAATGCCTCTCTTCGCACTGGGAGCGCACCGCCGAGTTTAGCATTAACAGGATAAGATCAGCTCCTGTCCCCAGCCATTCGTTATACCGTGCACTAATTCTTACCTGGCCGAGACATCTGCCTATTACCACGTCCCTGTTTGATAGTGTTCCTGCTCAAGAATAAAGGAGTCACAAGAACAAAGGATTTTTAAAAGATGTGCAACAGAATTTTAATCTCCTTCTTGAAATTGGCTGAAGTTTAATAGAATCTTCCCAAAACACATTCAGCCCGATTTAGCTACTCAACATGAAAAATTTCAGTGTTAGCATGCTGCTTAAGAGCAACTGAAAAGACAGCCTTATTATGGGAAGCACTAACTATAGCTGGCATTACGAGCTCCAACTTGGTATTACAAGTTCAACTATAGTTATAAATTTCACTGACAGTGCATAAAAAGCAAAGATGTTC
This sequence comes from Scopus umbretta, assembly GCA_013400535.1. Lineage (NCBI taxonomy): Eukaryota > Metazoa > Chordata > Aves > Pelecaniformes > Scopidae > Scopus > Scopus umbretta. The sequence continues at coordinate 23,584 of VZTL01076692.1, forward strand.
AGACAGACAAAGCAATTCAAAATTGTGTTCAAATTACATGAGGTAGAAGCAACTGCAGGAACCAGTGCTCGTACTCGCCATGCTGCTGAAGTGCGAATGTAGCATTCAAAATGGTCAGGTTGACCAGGGACAATTTTTCTTTTAATTTACTGCTACTCCATCCCCGTGAGGCAGGGTGAGTCCACAACAAGTACATCTCCAGTCTTGGACCGCACTAGGAAGAACTGTTTAAATGTAGAGAGTGAAGTTCCTAAAGGTCAATAAACTTACAAAAAATATAAAGCTTTTGAATGGGTCCAAAGTACTACCCGGCATAGATTAAGTTACATTATGCTGATCCACAGGAAATAGCTGACTTATGCTACAGGATGAACAATTCACCAGAGGAAAGGAACTTTCAGGAAAAATGATAAATACTGTAATGAGGAAATCCGAGGCACATATTCACAATGCCACATTCACATTTCACAAATGAGCAGAAATTTCTTCATGATCTCCTGGCCACAGAAGCAAGTGAGACATAGATAAATATAAATATATAGTACCTCCCCAGGCAGAGTAACTGCTTGCTGTTAGGGAGGGAAACCAAAAACTTTATTGTTCATCCTTGTAGATGGAACTACAGGAATTTTAAACTCCTTTTACCACCCCCTTGTAAGACAGGTATTGAGAGAACATTATGAACTGCCTAAGGAAGGGAGAGAAGACTGCACAAACATTTTATTTTATGACAAGCCAGGCACGATGCATGTACTACTGAAAATTACTGTAAGTCACATTTTCCTTAAAAGCCTTCTCTTCTCCTGTTGCACAAGAAAGCAGAAATCAACAACATTTTAAATTGTCCTTCAACCCACTTCTGAAGTAGAAATCCCAAATGTGAAAGGTGTTCACAAAAGGGATGCAGTGTTACGCGACATCACAACTTCGGGATAAATCTTGGCCACTCCTGCATTAGTACAATCACAAAGATTTAAACTCTCTAACTTTTTGACAAAAAGTACATATCCAGCTATTCAAGGCAAACTGGAATTATTGCATGGCGTCTTTAATTTACAGATGGCATTTGCTTCTGTAAGAACGCAGGGGCATTTCCCCTGTGCAGCAGCATTAATTAGCTTAAACAGAGGTCAACAGCAATTTTTTTCCTATTCCACAGATCTATACTTGATCAACAGCTTATTATAATAAACATGTGATATACACATTTGAAGATTCTGTTCACCAACACCTTGTGCTTTACCAAATGTGCAGCATTGGATGTTTCGTTCACATTCAAAGCATTCAACATGTTCACACGTTCAACAAGGCCAAGTGCAAGGTCCTGCACCTGGGTCAGGGCAACCCCCTGTATCAATACAGGCTGGGGGATGAAGGGATTGAGAGTAGTCCTGCAGAAAAGGACTTGGGGGTACTGATGGATGAAAAGGTGGACATGAGCCACCAACATGCGCTCACAGCCCAGAAGGCCAACCGTATCCTGGGCTGCATCAAGAGAAGTGTGGCCAGCAGGTCGAGGGAGGTGATTCTATCGCTCTACTCTGCTCTGGTAAGACCTTACCTGGAGTATTGCATCCAGGTCTGGAGCCCGCAGCAGAAGAAGGACATAGAACTGTTGGAGCGGGTCCAGAAGAGGGCCACAAAAACGATCCGAAGGCTGGAGCACCTCTCCTATGAGGACAGGCTGAGAAAGTTGGGGTTGTTCAGCCTGGAGAAAAGGCTGTGGGGAGACCTTATTGCAGCCTTTCAGTACTTAAAGGGGGCCTACAGGAAAGATGGGGACAATCTTTTTAGCAAGGCCTGTTGTGACAGGACAAGGGGTAATGGTTTTAAACTAAAGGAGGGTAGATTTAGATTGGATATAAGGAAGAAATATTTTTACAAAGGGAGTGGTGAAAATACTGGAACTGGTTGCCCGGAGAGGTAGTGGAGGCCCCATACCTAGAAACATTGAAGGTCAGGTTGGATGAGGCTCTGAGCAACCTGATCTAATTAAAGATGTCCCTGCTCACTGCAGGGGTGTTGGGCTAGACGACCTCTCAAGGTCCCTTCCAACCTAAAGCATTCTATGATTCTATGAATTGCTATACCATTATTTAGAAATGCCACATATACGACCCATTTGAAAGATGGCACTTAGAATTTTTACGGTTGTTCACTGGTTTCAATTACCAAGAAGCTTCCGCAATAGCAGTATAAAACGTTTTTGAACTTTCTACTAGAATCCTCTAAATAAAAGTCCCAGAAAACTTCCACTTTAACATGCATTATACCCTGCTTTAAAGTTTAGTCAATTAATGTGTCATACACTGTGAACCCAAGCTTAAAGAAGCCAGTCATTTTTAATTTCATAATGAGTAATGCTGAGCAAGTGCTCTCCAGCAAAAGGGAGGACCAGGTCCTTCATGTCCATTTAAATGCAGTACTTAGCAACACATATATTTTGTGTCTCTTAAAATACCTGTGTTAAAATTAGCTTGAAGAAGACAAGTGCTCAGTATCTTCATATTTTCACATTGCAAATGCAATCATTACTACTTGTCCAAGAGCGGTACTGTAATCACCAGCATGAAAAGCAGGAGGGAGATTTCCGTACGTTTTAGGCCAAGCACAGGAACCTGCGTTTGTTTTTTTGCTTCCACTATAAAGTGACCCAAAACCTGGCATACTTATAGTCCCTTCATGTCCCTATGTCAGCTCTGCTCCTCCGGCCAGCTCTTGAACACTTTTGCCCCGCTCTGTCCTGTTTCACCTTTACAAATGACCCCTCTTGCCTCCAAATGACAACACCTGCCTACACCAGCTCCATCTTACAAGGTTTCTTATATCACATCTGATACCACCTTTCATAAATGAATAGAGAAGTACTTACTTTGCTGCTAAACAAAAAAGAGGGTACCTTAATATTACCACACCTAAGCACAATGCTACTACTCATTTAGTCCTGCATACAGTCTTCTATACAGAGCTATAAACCATTATTTTAATAAATCCATCAGGGAAAATAGCGGGTGAGAGCTTTTTCTCTGAACATACGTATTTATACACATTATAAATTAATCACTTCAGAAAAACGCAAGGTGAAATTTTTCTGTTAGCAGTTGAATTGAAGAATTATTTGTCATAAGGATACCTAAACGCTTGGCACAATTAATGCTATGAATTTCTAATCCCAGGCAGTTAAGCATGAATGTAATTCTAGGCATTTTATCCAGACATGTTTAGTTCCTTTGCACGTTTAAGGATTTTTATTTTATTTTTTTTAACCAGCCATGTTAATAAGTACTCTAACCCAGATACATATTTCTTCCCCCACCAAGAATAAAAGGGGATTAATTTCTGTACATTTACATGTTTTCAATGAAAAATACCTGCACATAGTAGACTATCTTTTACTAAAATGGAACAGCAAACTTTTATTGACTACACTCCACCTACTTTCCTTAAGTCCTATGATACGCACAAGGCAGCAGTTTTAGCATATGCACAGCCTGGTCTTTATTTGTGTTATAAAGAAATCACCAAGTTGGCTCAAGTTTTCAGAAGACACCTCTAGTATTACCAACGCAGATTCCCACTTTCTGTTAAATACAAGCACAACTGCATCTATAATTCAATGTATGTATGCATCTATCTATAAACTCTGAATCAAATAGTTAGGTATGTTAAGAAGTACCATTGCAGATATAATTAGTTATGACTCCATTTAACTCCATCGGTAATACTAAAATCTGGGTCAAGGCAGAATGAAAATGAGTGTATGTCACTCGTTTAAAACTATTTCATGTTATCAGCCAAGATACGCCCCCGCTGCCGCAAACAGCCTGCTGTTCTGCAAACACCTGGCTGACTTAAGCCACCACTCACACACACACACAAGCCAACCCACAACAGTCCTCCTCTACACCCAGTTAAAAAGAAAAAGAGGGGTGAGAGGAAGAGGTTGATTTTAACGTGGAAATATTCCTCAGTCCACCCCATCTGACAGCATGGGACAGAGCAGAGGGATGCGTGCATCCCGAAAAACGGTGTTGCGGGTTTACTACGGCATTGTCACTCTAATGTTTGCGGCAAGATGGCATCACACATGCTAATTTAAGTACGAAAGGTAGAATCTGGGTACATATTTTTACTGTGACCTGTAAATTACATAGTCTGTACATGCTCTGCATATTTCAAACAACTTAAATGAATTCATTATAGAAAGGACGCATTGAAGCGGTTTACGCTGACAATACCAAAGCCATGGTTGGAGCGACTCTGCCCTCCTGCAAGGAAACAATCCTTCTAAGTTGTATTAACTACGTACTGACCAAGAGTCATTCCAGAAAATTAACAGCAGGGTACAGCCACGTAAACCCACATACCGCTACTTTTTCTTTCGCTTTCAGAGTTTTGAAAGTGCAAATAAGACTTCATCTAAGCAATACCTTTTATTCACTTTTGGGGATATCAGTCCTCCTAGTCTAACTTGCCTTAGCAACAGCAAAAAAAAAGTACTTTTGAAGTCGGAAAAAAGCAATCACCAAGAATCTGCAGGATGCTAAAATACAGCTGATAGGGCAACACAAATAATGCCCATGAGAGAATGGAACTCAGATCACCCCAAATGCATAGTCTCAGAAGGCCCAAAACAGAACCGTGTTTTCTGTGGATTTAAACTCAAGAGAAACAATGTTCATGGCCAAAATGTCAAAAGGTAGTGGCTCTAAATCCCAGCTTTACCTGGTTTATCCTCTTTATGATCTTGAGCATGTCTATTCTCCATTCTGTATCAGTCTCCCCACCTGAGATGCCAACACTTAGCCAATTTTTGTCCTGAGCTTTGTTATCTACAGATGAAGATTTCTTTAAAGTTTCAGTGAATGCATAGATAAGAATGCTTGGAAGTACTGAAAGTTCAAGTAGCAAGAAAAAGCCAACAGTTTGCTTCCTTGAACATGCTATTGCCAAATATCCCTCAAGATTTTGATCCTTCTTCCCAAATAGGAAACGTGTTCTGCTAATAGCAGACACGCACAGTAGCTACTTTTATATGCGTCGTCTAAGGTTATTGAGATTAATCTTTACTGGCCTCTCAGAAGTCACCAGAATGATCTCAGACACCGCACGTGTCAGAAGCATTTACATTTTTACATTAAAGCATGCATGTAATAGCCTGCGTAGTAACGTATTTGTGCCATTAAGCCACGTCAGAAGTCAAGTCATCTCATCATCGTGATGAGAGGAGGGAAGACACCCACAGAAATCATCCACCTTTCTAAACACCCACAAGAAAGGGCTGGCCCAATGGCGAGATGTCATTTTAAGTAAGATGGCAAAGCAAGGACACACTTCAAAGGCCAGGAGATAAAACAGAACAAAACGTTAAAAGCTGTCTTCTTTTAGGGATCAACTCATTCACCTTAAGGACACAAAGACGATATGTCTTCATCTGGGGCCTGATCAGATTTTCAGTGTGATTAACAAACACAAAAGAAAATAATTTGTCACCACTAGCTGAGTTACTCAGCTAAGTTCAGCTACGCAGACAGACATTACGGGACGGCTTAAACTGTTTAAATGCAACTGAAAAGTATCATTCTAAAAATTACTCGCTATTTTTCCAGCCCCAGGATTTCTATTTTTTTTTTCCCCCCCAACAGCTTTATATTTTATAAACACTAACATTAGGACCATCTGCAGATTTCCCATATGCCTCCTACATATACCCCACGTGTTACCTACACACCTAAATCTTTTACTACCTTCTGCTCGATGCTTACCTGATTCTACAACCAAGGCTGAATATTGGGCCTTTTTGCTCTTTTCATTGGAGCTCCTTTAGAACTGTCTTCCTATGGTGATTTCCTCCCCTCAATCCTTTTTGATGTTTGTTTTCCTTGCCGTGATACCCCATGACGTATCCTTGAACACAGATACCTAATTTCATACCCAGATGAACAAAACTTTGTCATATAAGCCGATCCCATCGAAACAAGCAGTTGAGACTGCTCCATACAGCTGCTCGTTGTTTATTACAATTCTTTGGCATCTATGTGATCCACAACTGATTTATGTGTCTATAAATATCTGTAACTATATACTGTATATGTAAAAAGCATATATATACACACACACTTCATGCTTCGATGAAAACATGGAGGGCCAAGCATCCATCAATCCCTATACAAGCCAATTAGACACATGCCTACTGACTTTGTTATGACTGCACCAGTTTAATCCACCCACTATGTAATTTATTGATTCTGCTTTCTTAAGTACTAGTTTTTAGTAAGTCATGTGTCATTAAGTCAAATACACCTTACATGAAGGAAACCCATTGTTTTATTGTTGACCATAGCCTATCTAACCACAGGCCGCTGGTAAAAGAGGCAGTCCTGCCCTCTTTTCAGCTTCTTGTGTGCATCCCTCTCCTTCAATGTAAAAAACCTATTTTTTTTTCTTGGTAGGATTAGCTTTCAGCTCATCACATAGCTACACGGTTGTTGGAGTCAACACTAGGGAGGGCCCAGAAAAGTGAAGCCAGGGACTACAAAGAGTAAAAAAAAAAAAAAANCGCCGGCTCCTTCCCTCCTTCCCCGCCCGCGGCCTGAGGGACTCCCCCGGCCCCAGGTTCAACCTCAACGACACCCGGAGGGAGCCCGCTCCCGCCCCGCCAGCTGGGCTCTCCTCGCCCCGCTCCCGCGGCAGGCCGGGCTTCGCGCCCCCCGAGCCCCCGCTGCCCTCCGCTTCCTCCGTCCCTTCCCTCCCTTCTTCCCTTCCCTNCAAAACAGCAATCAGATTTTAAACTGACCTAAAAATGCACTACCATTTAAGTCAACTATGAAACTATAGCCTTGCGACTTAAAAATATAGGTAGCCACTTTATCAATCCATCAGTAATGCTGTTCCTAAAATGAGGCTCTGCTATCTGTAAACTTCAGTCCTGCTTCCAACAACACTAATGAGAATTTAGGATTTAGGTTAACCATTGTTTTCGATTGTATTAATTTATCTGTTAGATTTATCCACTGAAAAAAAAACAGGTTTGGAGAGTCCGCATTATTTTGCAAAACTCAAGAATATTCTGGCTTTTTCTAAGTAATACCTATCGTTCTCAAGAAATATTATTAGCATCACAACAAGAGTTTCTATGAAAAAAAAAAAAAAGTAGCGCTTTCTTCCTTCCACACTGTAACCTTATAGTACAGCACCACCTCTGTACTGTAAGGACTGAATAGACAGTAAAATCAACAAGACAGAGAGTAGGACAGGAGATGAGATGCTGTCCATTTTCTAACACACAAGATCCAGTGCTTTTATTTCCCGAATTGGCAAATTCTGCCAGGAAACCTGAAAGCTTACAGTAAGGAGGAGGAAAACCAGATCTAACAACTCTTCAGGCCTACCTCTGATTCTTTACCAACAAAACTCTTCCAGCTCACTCCAGTTTTATCCATGGGATATTTATTACCACTTCTTACAATACAGCGTAACTGTGCTTTGTGGCTATCAAAGCATCTTTACTTGTTAACTATTCTGACAGATATGCTGGCTATAACACATGAACTAAACAAATTCACGTGCTAACCTTTATTCGACTCAACATATTCTAGCGCCCATGTAGTTTTTCAGACTTCAAACTGATTTTAAAGTGTGCCTTTCTACTTGATCAAAACAGCTCTACGGTCTTCATTCAGATAACTGTCATTGATATGGTAAGTGAAAGCAGTCAAATATAACTATTTTAACAGTAGACAATTCACAGATTAGGACATAAAATATTCATGAAGCAGCTGAAAGCAATGGTCATTTCTCAATTTTTTCAAGAATATAAGATCAATGTAATTCAATATGGGGGGGTGGAAGAAAGAACAGTGCATTCTGTCTGAGAGTATAGTATGTTTACAAATCCACAAATTCAACACAACACTGAGAAAAATCATGGGAAGAATGGAAGAGGATGATTGTACTTGCAGCTATTGTAGAACTCCCATGTACTCAGGATAGGACTAGATAAAATGGTGGTAAAAATGTCAGAGTTGAAGGAACTTCCCTTATACTGCAGCTTCCTTGGATAATGTTATTACAAGCTACTAAGATAAATTTTGGAGAAGACTAGTGCAATTCTAGACTTTAGCTAACTTAAATTACATTGCCTATATTTTAATCGGAAACAAGCATTTACACCTCATACTAGAAGTGAAGTATCATCAGAAGGCCTAATCTTTGGAGTTGAACAGTTATCCAGTGGTTGTCTAGCTCAAGATTGTACAAAATGCATCGACATAAATATCACTAAAGATTTTAAGTGATATTTATGACAGACAACTAAACCTGGGAGCAAAAGAATAACCTTTTCTAAAGAAACGTATAACACAGATGCACTGTAACCCAAATACAAACTTACTAGAAGTATGCCACCGCTGTGGTTTTTCTCTGTTATGGAACCCAGACCTAAATAAACTGTTAAACACTTAGTGTAAAGGTATGCCAAACATTTCTCAGAACTTTCTTAAGGTCCCAACAAAGAATCAACCTTTTTTGCAAAATGAGGCCTAGGTTAAATATTTTATTTGGCTCCTCAAGATGGACTGAGAAGTTGGGCACTAGCTCCAGATCAGTTCTTGGACTCACATCAAACATTACCCTGTCATTTATCCAGTCAGTCAAAACAATGTTTTCCATCTAAACCTTTAATGTTTATGTCCTGAAAAACTGCTAATTGAATCCAGTTCTTGAAATTCATTTTTTAATCTATACCATCTAATTTAGAGATAATGAACAGAAAAGATAAGTATTATACAACAATGACTGCAGAATTAATCCTATAAATAGGCAAGCCAAAACAGAAGACTGCTAGTTTCGTACAGCCAAAGAAAATTAAGATTAAATAGCATTTGTCAGTTCGAGAATAAACTTTTAAAAACACTGGATATACAGATTCTTTTAATTCCAAACAGTTTTAGAATTCAAGAGCCCTCAAACTGCTTTTCCAATCAAAAAGGGTAATCAAAACCATGCAGAACACTTAAAACTATTCCTAGGCAAGCACTGACAACATGTCAGCTGAATTAATAAAATTCGACACTTTTCTTAAACACGTAAAGCTTCCTCACAACAAGTGACCTTATGTGAAACAACACACAATTAGCTAAAGCATAAAATACCTCAAGCCTTTTTAATTCAAGAAATAGGCCTATGTTTCATATAAACTTCCAAGTAACAGAAGTGGTACCCAGCAACCGCAAGAGCTGCTAACCCTGGAATAGTCCCTAGAAAGACAATTTTTCCAGCATCCCGTCCTCTGCACATGCCCTTCCTAAAATATAAGATGACAAAAAAACGCAGAAACGTTCCTTAAGATTGTACCTGCTTCTTCTGGGGACTGACCACGCAGCTGAAACTCAGTATGTAAAAACCACCGCCTATTTCTCGCTCACAGTCACACTCCCCATAACATACTCGTATTGTCACAGACACGACTTCATTATATGCTTAAACCTTAATAAAAATAAAATAATATGAAACAAAATAGAACACTAAATGCAAAGGTGGAAGACACAGCTCCCTAAATAGTACTTTCCATGCTTTTACATAAGGCTACAGACCATTTTTACTGTTTCAAAGATAAGCAAGTCTGAGCACTCGCTGCTCAGGCAAAAAAAGTATTAAAGCACCGCATCAATAAAGCAATAACCTGAAGAGAAAGCTACAAAACACTCTGTAAAAACAAGGCAGTACTGTTCCATGCATCAGTCCCAGCTACGCTTATTTTAAGAGTTTTATTTCTAAGTGTAACATACAGACACCCACAAATCTTCAAGTAAAGGAGATTACAAACTTGGTCCAAGTGTTGCCAAAGCAAAACGTAAGATACATTTTACTTTCCCTATAAAAATAACATACTTTGAAAAATAAGTACGAAAGCACCTCTCTTTATTAGGTGTTAAACTGGAAATATTTCACATCCACCTAAGGCAGATCTATCAACTCTTTTAGTATTTTTTAAACACATTTGTTTTGCAAGCTGGTTGAACACCCTATACGCAGAGAAGAGTATTTACGGTGTTATCTATTATTTTCTAATTGCTTACCTTCACGCGCCGACACTTTAGAATACCAAATATCGTTTTATGCGCTGGGGGATTTACAATACTTGGAACTAGCTCTTTTCTTTAGTCTCCTGTACTTTTCTTCTTTTTTAAAGAAAGCTCTAGCAGAACTTCCAAGATTTTTTTTTCTCTAAATCTATTTACCTGGGTTCTTATATGGAAAAGAACATACTTTTAGGTATTTAAGAGCAACTTAGTTTCCTTCCCAGCATGCAGGTGAACAGTTTTTATGATATTTTAAAATATCAGAGGTCAAGTGGTCTTCTGAAGGAGGGCAGCATAAGGCACTCTACCAAACGAACTGTGTACGATCTGAACTGAGGAAGTTGGCTTTGA
>VZTL01076692.1:34862-57149 GCA_013400535.1 Scopus umbretta
AAAATGCCTTGCATCCACGCCGCGTGCCCCAATTTAACTCCCATACGGAGGAAAGGTGACTCTTTCCAGAGTTTTCCCAGCACTGCAGTGCACTTCCCGTGAGGAGAGCTCCACAGCCGGAGTCGGGGACAGCTTTCTGCAGGGCCAAAGGGGCCTCTGGAGGGTTGGGAAGAGCTCGCGGAAAAGCTATGAAGGTTGCCACAGTAAAGTTTACCTCAGAAGACAGCTAATAAACCACACACCGATTCTTACTAACAACCTTGCTAATATTCCCTGCTCATTTGGTCGTGTCATTGCACTGGCTTCTTCCTGCTGAGGCAACCTGTGAAGTATTATCATATGGGTAGTCATAGATGAGGATCCAGCCTATGGATCACGATCCAAACATGGGATGAGAAGGTGACTTCATAGAGTTTATAATGGAGCTTCTACGCAGCCCGGGAGGTTTACTTTCTGAAGGTACATACGCAGAACTGACCTATAAGTATGTTTAGAGTGGTCCCATCTTGACAGAGCTCAGGGCTTGGGCCTCGTTAGATCAGATCTGGGATGAAGAGATGATTTTTTTCCCGCTGAAGGCCTTGGAAGTGGGATGTGGTTCTCAAAGCTTTCCTCTCCTAAAATGAGACCCCCCTCCCCACACTGGGTATGTGCAGACTGACATCTCCTTCCTCCCAAAGTGAGTCTTAAGCGCCAGGTTCTTCGAGGTGGAAATTTTCAGTGCTTCCCTGCTGCGGTGGCACTGCTGTTCCAATGTCGCTTCACCTGGGAGTGGAGGAGTCCTGGGATCGGGCCCTGGGATTCCTTCCGTGCTCAGGACTCCGTGTCTGTGGAAGCTAGCAAGTGTTAGAAACGAGCCTTTCTTTACAGCGTAGCCAGGGCGCAAGAGGAAACGCTGGTTCATCGCTTAGCCACTGTTTCAAGCAAAGAGAATTTGAAACAAGTAAAGTCTAAATTTATTTTACGACGAAACACAGACACGATATTTCTGCTGATTTTATGGCTTATATGCTGCACTGAAGCAGTTAAAAAGTTACTTTATAATAGTTATGTAAATTCACACACACCTCAAAGACAATCCAGGTGCCCTGATTCCTGCATTAAAAATAAAGAAGAAAAATCAGCCTTAATAATTGAAGGTCATACTATTAAAGTTTCAATCTGTTGCAAATTCACATAGTCAGGTCATTATTCTTTTCTAAAACCAACTGTATAAAGCAAATGGCTGATGCTTTGCAAATATTGCAACATTACCTGGCCACTGCTGAGCTGAATAGAAAAACAAAATACAAAGCCACTTTTCACATACTTAACATGTTTCTAGGTTATTCTGTTTTTTTCCTAACGTGCGGTGATCATTTGCTTCTGGGGTCTTGCAGTGCACTCTGGACCCAGCATTCAATAATTCTGATATAATTTGACAAAAGTATTTAAGGTTAAGTTAAACATAGTACTCTTGCTACATGATCTTTTTCTGATGAATAACTAGCGTGTCAGGCATTAATTGCAATGCCAATATTTTTAAAAAACTATTGGGATTAAATATAGTATTTCATTGCTCTGTAGGTATATGAACATTTTAATGCTTTCTTTAAAAGTCTTTTTTAAAGGTCATGAAGTATAATTAGTTTCATACTGCTTTTCAGAAAGCAACTTGCTGAACTATGAATTTTCAGTGAAAATACTGTCATATATTGCAAGTGTTAGAGCATTAATGACAGTTCGTGGGTCACTATTGCACGGGCTGCAAGATTGCTGCTACTGCCATGCAATTTTTTTTAAATGTGTGCAATATTTGCTTGTTTTTACTTATTTTTTAATAACCTACGTGAGCTGAGCTTTTTTACTAATACATCCAAAATGTATCAGTGACACGTAAGAAAGTCCTATACAGAATGTACGTATTTAATCGGGTGAGAGAAGAGGGGCTTTAGTTCTCATTAGCACCTGCAGGCATGGAACGTGTCCCATGTAGGTCAGGACTCCGTCCCCTCTTGACTACATGGGTAGAAATGACCTAGATCGGCTTGTGCTTGGATAGAGAAATGCACCAGATGCAAACTGCTCGCTTCTTCCCTTCTGGCTTTGTATAAGCGTTACAATGAGTGCACCTTGGATGTCCTACAGATGTTTCAGTCCCATCGTATCAGGATTTTTACTCATTGCTCCCCTTCACTGAGTAGAATTGCCAAGCAGAATTTAAGAGGAGCAACTCTGTGAGGGGCCTGCGCAAGATCTGCAGCGAGCAGAGGTCAGGAAGCCCCTCAAAGCGCCAAGAACTGCAGCAAATGTAGGAGACCAAAGACAGCAACAGTACCTGATGACGGAGAGTGCTACTTTTAAAAAAAAAATTTTCACAAGAATGTTATAATCCAGAGTTTCTTGTGCCAGTGCTATCCTCCAAATTCTCAAAATATTCTCAGATTAATGGAACAGATATCTCGCTGGTCCTGCTTTAGGTCTTAGAAGCCAACATTTTACAGTAAATTTTCTGCTATGCAGTTCCATTGCAAGGGTGAGAAGAGGTTTCATGCTTGACAGTGCTGATCTCGTGAGGTAAGCAAGCAAATATCATCATTAACTGCTGACAAGTGATCTGTGTTTCACTCTAGGCTGATATCATCGAGCAACAAATCCTTTCAAGATGAGGTAGCTAGCTCAGATCCGGAGGGAAGGGAGTGCCTTGCATCACCCCGCAGCTCACTTCTTGGATGACAGCCTCGCTGCTGGACTCAGGAGGGAGTCCCATCCAGCCTCCTTCAGCCAGAAGTTAGCAACTGAGGCACAGTCTCAAGGGCTGGAGGAAATGTATAGAAAAGGGGTAAGCTCAGGCATCTTTAGGACACCGACCAGGCCGTAGAGGAGTCCATAAGGACAAAATGATGTAATAGTTGGTATCGTATTAGTGAAACTTTTGAAAAAGTATTTAGAAATACAAAAACTGCTTTTGTTCTACGCCTGCACAAAAAAGGACTTTGATTTCTTGAATTTCCCAATAGGAAGAAAAAGAAGGCTTTGCATTCACAGATATTTCTCAAATGATTTAGCGCGTTTGGACACTGGGAAATGTGAATAAACGTCTTTAACCAAATAGTGTTCATTTTCAGAAGAGGATAGTTGTAGTTAATTTCTTGGAGGTGAGGTCCTCTCCATCTACAGAAACAGAAGAGTACCCTGGAAACTCATTCCTCGGCATGTGGTATGTGTTCAAAGCAAATCAACATGTAAGAATTACATTCCATTTCTTTCTGCATTTCTTTCTGTATAGAGGTTTAATCACACCACATTCCTTCAGCAGTAATGAGAGCTGGCTGGTGTTATATCACATTCTTCCCCGGCTTCTGTGGTGGTATCAAGAAAGCTAAAGAGTCCTGCCCCTGTTGTTAAGCTTTTGTGGGTAAATTAAATGGTTAAAACTATTTTCCTGAGACTTTTTTTTTTAAAACATAAAGATATTTAAATTTATCTGGATTGTATTTCTTTCTACTGGTCTTCCTGTACTCTATTTCCCAGAGCCTGTCATGGCTGAATTAGAGACACCACCCCTAGAGAACATAGACTTAAAGACAGAGTCGATCAGAAGAGAATTACACCTCCATTTCTTTTTTGCTCTATGATGTACGTGCTACTGTTAATGCTACATGCCTGGTTTTGCCACCTAATGGTGTAGTTCTGAGAAGAAAAGTATTGCAGCAGTATACACTTAGGCAACCCCATTAAGATTTAAATTTATCAGGCCCAATTTCATCTGAAGAGAAATAAATTTGAAATATTTTCACAAGTTTGTTTCCTTTCTTATCACATCAATATTTTTTCTTTCTCAGTAAAGCTTTGTTAATGTTGGCAAAGAAAGATACATAAAAAAAAAAAGAAACTGTGAAGAATGATGAACATTTATACCGGAAGTGTTCCCTGCGTCTTTCTTAATTTGCCTGATTAACTCATTCCCTTTCAAAACATTCCTATTTATTGCTTTGCAAAACATCGTTTTAAAGGAGCCTTAGTTTCTTTGCCTGCTGTTGGACTGTACGCTCCACTCGCATGTTCTGTCTGTCCCAAGCCAATTTCCAACATTAACAGCAAAGGTCTTCAAAGCAAGGGCTTTTCCTTATCATGTTAATACAGTGCCTAATAACAAGCAGGCCTTATCTAAATTGAGGTCCCAACACACTACTCAGTAAAACCTAGTCATTAGACTAGATTAGCAGCCTTGACCTGCTCCATCAACGTCTTTGCTTGCAATGGGCGTCATTCTTCTAGTCTGCCCCTTTGGCACAGGTCTGTCTTTTAACTTTTTGGCACAGGTCTTTCTTTTAACTCTTCTCTAATCCATTCATAACTTCTTACTATAACAAAAGTGCTTCCAAAATTTGTTGCAGATCCATCGCATTTTTGTCCCATTTCTGAATGGAATTCCGTTCCCCATGAGGCTTTCTGTCGCCTTCCCTGTACGAAAGGATCAAACCCTGCTGAAGTCACGTATAAAGTGCTTCTGCATTTCAGGAAGAAAAACTAGGAATAGATAGTTTTGTTTTGTACAAGACTCCTTATTTCCCTTTGCAGATTATGAAAATTGTCGGACTGAAGTATTGTTTGCGTTGCTGGTGAACTGAACAAACTACGTTAAGGTATTCAGATACACAAGCTTAAGTATCTGGTTTAACCCTGGCACTGTTACTACTCAGAGACAAAGAGAGTTAATCCAACAATAGAAGACATACCTATCAGAGTTCTATGATGAAGAAACATGTCTAGACAGGGGCTCTGGTTCTCACTAAGACTCCTTTTGGCATGCAGAGACAATGTTTATGCAAGAGGTCAAGATTCAGTCCATTTCTCAAGCTGGAGCTTGAGATGAAGCTTTTCAGGAGAAGAAACTAGGAAGGAAATCTCCACCCATATGCTGGCTACTGAAAAAGGGGACAGAAGCTTGGAGCAGCAGACACCATAGCCCTCTGAGACAGGATGTGTCTTGGGGAAATGATGTGTCTCTGAAGGGAAATGACTGCAGCTGTGGCTACAAAAAAATGCATGAGCTCCCATATCACAGGATTTTCCAGTGGTTAGTCACTAAGATAACTTCTAAGTCCATCCATCCAGAACAGATTAGTAACTGATGCACAGATATTCCATGCAGTTCTTTAGCCATGCTATTTCCTCATCATGTCCTGCAGGACAGCACTATCCTAATGCAAATTTATAGGAAGAAAAAGAAAAAAGGCAGATTTTAGAGAGACAGGCATTGAACACCAAATAAATAGATTCATTGCATTACATTTGATTGCTAGCCAGAGGCTAAACTTCACTTTCTGAAAGAGGTAAATCTATCGTGAGAAACCATGTCCTGGCGCCTGGGCAAATGACTGGATTACACCTGTGTTCCAGCCCCGGCCCCACTGTCTAGCTCAAATCAACGCTGTTCTCTGCTGTTGGATGTACAATGTCTTACAACCCATGACCCAAAGACAGGCATTGCGCAGCATTTTTAACAGCCCAGCACAAAGGGCAGAGTCTAGCTTCAGTCTTTAGGCACAGTGAAGTATCTTAGGCCTAGGAGATCTTCCCTGATTTGTCTTGCGTTCAAAATCAGTGGAAATGCTGACAAAGTACGAACTAGGCCTTCAAAAGTCCTGGGACAAAAAGAAGGTCTATTTCTGAAAAATACTTCCTTTAGTCTTCCACGATTTCCACTTATTTACCCATAAAATACTGTTGACAATACAATTTCTTTACTAGACTCTTGGACAGCTGGCTTTGTCAAGTGCTTTGAGAGCTACGTGCTAAGTATTCCAACTGCCATTACTAAGGTTTCCTGAAGAACCACATGTTCCCTCATGCAACTGCTCTGCAGGACTTTCTCATGTTGCTTTGTGAATGAAGCAACTGTAGAATCTCATCCTTAGATTTATTTGGCTGATATAAAGAAGTTCATAAAAGACCTTACGGCATAAGACAATTAAAAATAGTCTCCTTCGAGTGACACGTATCAAGAATTGACTTTACTACTGTACTATAACGTCTGTCTCTGGATATTGTCCGATTCAACCTGACACTCTGTATTTGCGCTAGTGGTATACAGCTTCGACAAATGAAGCGTTATGAGGAAGACTGTCAGCCCAGACAAGTATGTAAGAGAGTCGACATAAAGCACTGTTTTTGACCCAGCCATATTATTTAAGCCACTAAAGGAATACCAAACCTTCTCTAATCTTTCCTATCCCAAATGGCCCAGCATCAATTTGAAACAACAATTCTGGTTTCTGCAAAAGACGAGCTGTAAAATCTCCTGTACTGTAAGTCTGTCTGTGTCTTGATTATGTTGATGCTGAGAGGAGGGTGCCGCTGACAGTGGTGCCAAAAGCTGCCTTCAGCCCTGCTGCTATAAATTCAACCCTTAGACACTGTTGATCAACAGTGATAAGTTCTGTGATGCACCTTCCATCCATGAAGCCAAGGAAAGCACAGATGCTTTCCCAACTCCCAAAAAACCCTAGAACATTATCTGATAAGCCTTAATACTTTGGCATAATTAACTTGTTCTCATTGGCCATCGTTACTTATCTAGACATTCAGGGATTAAACCCTCATGTTTCTAGCTTGACGGAATCCCATACATGTCAGGGGTTAAGATGAGGTTTTCAAGAGGGCCAAGGTATCCCATTCCAATCTGTTGGAGGGACTGTGGCTATTAGAGACAAGTACTGGTACGGATAGGCAACGAGGCTGGCAACAGCCTCCTCAGTCTACCTAACGGTGGCGGAGAAAGCAGGTGTCTTGGGGCAGTGTAAACCATTTGAACAAAACAGCCCTCACCTGGTAGTTTTGGTTTTCTATGTTTCTTCAAGCGAGTGGAAGTTTTTCCGTGTGTCTCATGCAAGTTACTTCCAAAGATTTCCATTCAAGAGATGAGGTTAATTCCAGGAGATTTCCCAAATTATAACAATATTATGTACTTCTGCAGGTAATTGAATCTGCAAGGTTCAAAGACAAAAATAGCTAATAAAGCTCTAACCCCACAAGATTATTATTTTCTGCCAGTGGGAAGCTCCCACTGCGATTCAGAACGAGCTGTCTTAAAATGTGCATAGTGCATATACTCACACAGTTTTGTGAATTACTGAAAAGAACCCAGGCTAACTGGCTTGGGAAGCATGCTGCTTTGTCTTACATTAACAAGTCCATAGACATTTATAAACGTGTTACATGAAAACTAAATCTATAAATAAGATCAAATCATGACACAAAAGCATTTGTAGGTTCAATAAACACAACAATCCCTCTTTTTTTTTTAAATCCAATTCCTAACACTTTTTAAACTGCAGAAGTACCTAGCCCATGCCATGATCTGTACTAGCTTCTTTTGTGCTTCCTTTTACCAGAATCACCCACAAGTCTACTGTGAAATCCATTTGAGAGGATTTAAGATAGAGTTATCTCTAAAATTATTTCACCCTAAAAATTATAAAGCGAGGTTGCATGCCAGATAAGAACAGCACAGATATTTAAGTAGGTTAGTGGGTCTAGTGAAGTGCTAGAAGTAACCTAAAGCGAAATCTGTCACCATGTGTCTTAAATCATTCTTTTATTCCACTCTTGAAACCCTTTAAAATAGAACTGAGGGAAAGGTGGGTTTTTTCTTTTCTTTTTAGCAGTAGAATTCAGAGGCAATGTGTCGAATTAGGCAATATGTCCAATAAAAGATGAGAGGTCTTGGTTCTGCAGTCAGATGTAATCATCTCACAAGCAGATGCATCTAGCCCCTATGTGCTTATGTATTCATTCACTGACTGCAAAATTCAGGGGGTTCTGAGCAAATGTCATATCTCATTTGTTCTGAAAAGTGTCTTACACCGTTTGGTTGCTACAAATTTAACAAACATTTGGATTATATTGCTAGAAAGACGTTATGTTCCAATTTGAGTCTAATACACAGTTGGTTGGCTATGAGGAAGTAAGCTTTCCGTTTAGTTAAAATGTTGTTTTTTTTTTTTTTCCTGTAATGTTTATTCCTTTTTGTTTGTTTGTAAACTATCGCGCACTGAATTCTGTTGACAGCTGCAAATCCGCTATGCAATATAGCAGATCAAATTTCGCATTTTGCAGCAGTGTAAGATGTCTCCATATGTTATTGGTTATATTGAATAGAAACGTTTTTAAACGTAGCCTGGACAAAAGCTGGTTGCAGGAGCGGGCTAATCTAATTTTTCTTAAGTAGTTTCTAGGATTATTTGCTATTAAAATTGGTTTTATTAGACATTATTAGATCCCCGTTGTCAATCTTCCTCAGTCACCTCTGTTTTTTCCTTTCTGACTTAGACTAAATCTCACGCAGTTGTTACCATTCCTCCTCTACTTACGTTTTCCTTTTCTAATCCGTGTCTGGCCGCAGACTGCAGGTGTCAATAAACACTGAAGTACAGATGGGGTAATAGCTTCAATTTTAGGAACTATATAAAACAATCTTTCTACACAGAAGAAAGATTCCTGCTAAATTCAAGTCAAATTCTGCAAAGCAGTTCTTCAGAAATGGAATGTGGATATCCTGTCTGTCCCATCCCCCCCGCCTTTATTTTCCTATATTGGTAATGTTCTCTCTACTGTAAGTTATATGGACTGCAGCAATGCTTTTTTTTTAGCCATTAGGGGAAAGGAAATGACATATGGAGAGAATTCAAGTCCCTCCTCATTCCTAGAGAGTCTATCCAGAAAGTTAGTATGCTGAGCTCTGTCCAAGGGTCGTTTCCTGCTCAGAATTGGGAAGGGGAGCTGGGGATGGGAGGAGAGATGGATACGTAACATTAAATTGCTGCTTCTGATTAACAGCAACATTCTGCAAATGATTTCACAGTATCGCTTTGAACAGAGTTGAACCTCTGCAGCCCAAATATGTGTAGCAATCCACTGATGAAAGAGCTATTTTTACATCTGTTTCATATAGTGGGTAAAAATGAAGTGATTTGGATGATGGAAATGTGCCTTGGAGATTATTCAAGATTTTCTGATAACTTTGTACATCCAATCTTCCACATGCCCACAGAGCATTATTACATGCTCCTGGTATTATAGCTATTTTACCACTGTGAACCTGTACACAAAGCAATCCGTTACAGATAACAAATCAGGCAGCTTCCCACTATTTTTTATATATATATATATATATATTTAAAGAAATCACACCTTCAAGAGATGACCCCATGATTTTCATTTCACATTGCAATGCGAATTGAGAAAGATACAAAATAAAATAGAACGCTTCCTTGTTTTACTGCCTCTTTTGTTGAACTCGTAGGTGTAATCCAACCTCTTCTGCAGTGAAATCAGTGCCATTGATTTTGGTTTTAGTACGTCAGTCAATTGAAACTCCTTTCCTGATGTATGATTTATACATCACTGCTGCATTTGGCCCGTTGTTTTATTTAAATGATTAGCACAACATTTTAACATGGTCAAGCAAGTTCTGCTTAATAAGAATTAACAGAATTTTTCTCCACCCTGCTTCAATTTTTCTCTCCTCTCCTCATCCCTTTAAATCCCAACTTCACTTCCCTCCCACTAATGACACTCCCTAGGGCAGTGGGTGAACTGCAACCTGGAAACGGGCCACGGCTCTTCCACGAAATCTTCTGGCTTCTGCGGAAGAGCGTCCATTTCCTGGAGCCAGTCTGAGACAGACAGTGCTCTGCAGTCAGAAACAGGACTGGAATCCAGTGACCCTTATTCCATATGAAGTGCTATGAAACTCACAGCAAATCAATTCTTTCATAGCTGTCTACATGCTGAGTTTCTGCCCAACTCATATCAGTGCCATGCCATGGATCAATAAGAAATGTTTTCCAAACACAGTGAACAACTTTGCACGCTTGTAGCTTGAGTGTTCTTGCGAATGCTTTTTTTTCCCTGAAGTTTGCAGTTGGGTTGGGTACACCCCTCCCCACCCTAGGAGGGGTCACCTAATTCCCTCTTAGACTTTTCTCCTAACATGTTCCCTGAATGCAAGTCAAGCTTAAGTTTTTAACCCAGACCAAAGGGTTAATGTCTTTCCTATTAGGTTTTAGGTGAAAGTCCCACATTTTACTCTATAGGCCAAATATCACCAGTCACAATTAACCTTCTTTGCTTACTTCTAGCTTGAATAACAGTTCTTTTTCCCCAAATTGCGCACACTCCCAAAATTTAGACCTATGCTTAAATGTTACATCATACCTTATCACAAAAGAGATTCAATACTGCTGGGATAGTCCTGTGTTCAGCAAAAGGATAAGCATGACCAGAGGTGCCATGGGTTAACTAGAGGAAAGGACATCAGGATTCCCAGGGTCCAGGTTAATTCTACCAGCTACTTTCTGGACGTCGGTGGATGACTTTTGTATCTCAGTTTGCTCTGCTGTAAAATAGATTTAGAAACAGGAGAGATCTGTGAAATATTGTTGGCTAGTGAATTCCTTTTCCTGTAAATTTACAGCTGTTCATTTTTGCTGATCTACCGCTGCAGTTCTGTGCAATTTAAATCATACCGTGTAGAGCAGCAGGAAACAGCTTCACTTAAGAGAATATTTCACAGTCTAAAACACAGGGAAATAAAGAATAGATTTCTCCAATTTTAACTGTTTCTAGCTTTTCCACAGTTTGAACTGTTCTTCCTGTAGTGGAAAGTGAACAGACAGGCTATTGAAGAACAAGACTGCAAAGCCTCTGCTCTTCTTTCAGAGCCTAGCATCTTTGGAAACGGCAAGTGGAAGCAATCACACAGGCAGCATCTGCTAGCATCAGAATTTCAGAGGTGGTTACGTTTACTGAGATCTTAGACTGAAATCTTGCCATCACTCCACAGATAAAATAGCATTAGCAACAACTGCATTCCAAGCCAGTTGATGTCAGCAGGGGTCTGTTATTGTTGCTCTCAGCACAGAGCAGTTGGCAGGCTGACACATAGGCCACCAGACATTTATTCCAGCCCTTGTCCTGAATTAGGTATTTGCCAAATAAAGAAGGCTAGCTTTTAAATCTGACCAGGCAACGCAAAAAAAACCAACCCCAAAAACAAAAACAAAAATAACAATCCAACAACCCAAACCCCAACCAACAATCCAAGAACCAGGAACAATAATAATTCTCCTCTCCCTTTTTGCTCCTACCTCTTTTTTTTGAGCTGGAGACACAGCCTGATGGGTGACTGTGACCCTAACCTCAGAAATAGCTTGTATTTGTATGAGAACGAGGAGTGACTTACCCCAGTCACTCATAATCGCTGTAGATTGTTGCTTGTGGAAATACGTGCTGCCAAGAACAGGGTTCATTGCTGGATAGGCCGAACACATTTTTCTTGGATAAAAACAAAGTCTCGATCCCCAGAAAGTTAATAATTAAGCCACTGAGCTGTCAGACACCTAGAGAAAAACTTGCAGTGTTCTATTATTAACTCAGTGTATTAGATAATTCTGAAATGAGTACTTCAGGAAAAAATAGTAGAGCTAACACTATTCAACAAGTGTTTTGCATTCTCATCCCCTTTTCTATACACAGATGTAGAAAAGTCAAATTAACTGCATATATGCTAAAAAGCAGTTACAGCGAGGAGTTGTGTTTTAGAGTAACAGTACCCTGAGACACCCCCTTTGAAAGATTATACCTTATATTCAGTATTTAATCTGGTTAAATGCTCAGGAATTAGCACATAGATGTTTTCTGTAACAACAAGAGGTGCCCCAAAGGATTTTATCTCAGTATTTTCTTAATAGGAAAATGGTACATCATCCCTGAGTGGTCCAGGTTGGTTGAAACTCCACATCAACCCCTTAGAAGCAAACGAGACTCTGCGGTTGCCTGTAGCACCCTCTACCGGAAGATGCGATATTTTGCAGAGTTAGAAATCTAAAATTACTCCAGAATTCTGGATTACGTTTCCCAAGTCATTGTGTCATTGCCCTTCTAAGCCCACAAACATAAAGTATGTGGAAACGATGATTTCACTCATGAAAGCTGACTTTTCATAATTGCTTTTATATAGGTTAATTCTTTCAGTCCTCTACAGACAGTTACATAGAAAATTATCATTTTATAACTGATGCTTTTAGGTCAAAGTCAGAGGCTTGACAACAAAGCAAAGGACACATGAGGCTTTGCTGCAGATGCATAAAAGCCCTATTTGGGGCGTCCCCCCCTCCCCCCCAAGAACATTAAAGTCTACAGCATTACAAAGCAGAAAGTTCTTTCCACTTTGCATGGGTACCATTAAAATAATACCCGAATCTGGTCCAAGGGTGTTGCAGTATCTGCGGTGTTAGACTTGTGTTCTGCTCCTCGGTCTGGCACTGTCCACAGCTGCTTCTGCAGGTGCTGGGTGCCACCTGCAGCCTCTCCCGTTAGTACAGAAGGCGGCTGGCAGAGCTGGGAACGTGCTGCAGTCCGGTCTCACCCTTCATTTGGCAGCACAGGCACAGAGGCAGAAGGTTAGTAACACTGGCAGCAACTTCTCAAGCAGAAGATGCAACAGCCATTAGTCTGATTGTCTTTGAGGACTCCTGTTGTAAAGCTTATTCATTGCTGCAGCTTTGTTTTGGGGTAAAGAAAAAGCAGTTAAAGTTGAACAGTCAAAAGCATGAAGTCGTCATTAATCAGCTCAGGATAATGTGTTTTTTGCAAGACAATATCTTTTATGACATGTGAAAACTGCTACCCCGTGGATACACCAGTGACAGCTCCATAAGTGTCTCACAACCATGTTCTGAGCTGGACAGAGAAACTCATACAGCTTAAATAGCCCAGCAGGAGCATGCTCATGCAGGTGAGTTCACAAGCGATTGCTCTGCAGGAAACATTATTGCTGCTGACCGTAAGGAGAGATAGGAACATACATGCAGACAAATCATCTGCTGCCTTCTGCAACATTACCACCATCCAGCAGTACCTGAGGTCCAAGCAAGTGGCTCACACAGAGAAGTCATGTGGGTGGACATGCCACCATCAGCCTCCG
Organism: Scopus umbretta; assembly: GCA_013400535.1. NCBI lineage: Eukaryota > Metazoa > Chordata > Aves > Pelecaniformes > Scopidae > Scopus > Scopus umbretta. The sequence goes on from VZTL01076692.1 coordinate 47,836, forward strand.
GTTAGGGAGGATGCCGTTGTTGCAAGCAAACGTGGAATTGGTAGTAGCAAACTTGCACCACAGTAACAGAAGCGAGAGTGGCATCTTCCACATCAGCAGTAACTCACTTAAAGAGGTCTTCGGTAGCAGTATATGGGAATCTAAACCTAGGCTACCAGAGACCATCCTTTTAAATTTTTCATTAAGAATATGTGAACATAAGAGCGAGTTACACCCAAATCCACTTTTCTACGCATATGCGCTTTAAAATAGAGTTGAAAGCGCACAACAAGCAGACTAACACATAAGACCAAACCAGATTCTTTCATCACTTTCACTTACTATAACGCAAGGGGTTTATTTTCTTTCATATTTGTTTGGGTGTTTTTATTCTGCTCCCCCCCATAAAGGTAGAAGCAAAGCCTATAGGAACTGTGGGAGAATTACCTACACATTAGATGCCCGCCCCCCCTTATTAATAATTGAAGAGTTATCTAACATACAATACTGAAGTGACATGCTATATTCCAAATAAGTCATGCTTATGAAAAAGTGACTTGTTCTACACCCATCACGAGAGTGAGACACCTGGAGAGCCAAGTCAGTGGTAGAATTATTAAGGTTGGAAAAGACCTCTGAGATCATCTAGGCCATCCAAAACACCATGCCTACTAAACCATGTCCTGGAGTGTCACATCCACACATTTTTTTGAACCCCTCCAGGGATGGTGCCTCCACCACCTCCCTGGGCAGCCTGTTCCAATGCCTTACCACTCTTTCAGGAAAGAAATTTTTCTTAATATCCAGTCTAAACCTCCCCTGGCACAACTTGAGGCCATTACCCCTCGTCCTATTGCTAGTTACTTGGGCAAAGAGACCAACACCCTCCTTTCAGGCAGTTGTAGAGAGCCATGATGTCTTCCCTCAATAGAGGTCTTCAGACACATTGACTCCTGGGAGGGGCCAGTTAATGAAATAGCTCAATCCAAGTTTTTCCAAAAAACTGATGGAAAACAGGACTACAGTTCTTCCTCTGCACCCACTACCCCCAAAACCCCACCCTGCACAACCACTGTAGAGACAGAGGGGGTTACTTTAAGTAATGATTTTAGAAGGGACAATAGATTCCAAGGCAAGGCCTTCATCCTTGTTCTCTAGAGCCGGCAGCTGCCTCAGAACATCTACTGTGCTCTATGCAAAGGCTACCTGAATATAGCTCATACAGTTAACCACTGTACTTACAACCCCTTCCACACTATTACTTGCAGTTAATCAGCACTACTACAGTCTTTAAGTACTTGTCCAAAAGGCAGAAGATGGCTTAGCTCCATATGAACAGGGTACTACTAACCAGACTTCTGTAAGAGAGAGCTAGAGAGATGGAGCAGTTCATGTGTTAGGCAGAAACAAAAGGCTGCTGTACACAGAAGGCAGGAGCTTGGAGCGACCAAGCTGCTTTAAAACCACCATCTTCAGAACAGAATCTTTCACCGTTTAGGCCTGCATTCTTGCCATTATACATTTTTGATTAAGTATACTTACCATATCAGTCACCTTTTAAGAGAGCAATTGACACAGTTCAGTTTGATATAGCGATATCACTTTATTGAATGTCAAACAATCCTCTTTAAAAGCCTACTCCATGTATTGATTACAGCAAGGGGTTATGTAGAATGTAATAGGTGATGAAGTGCAGAGTAGGGGCTCATGCTTTGTGAGAAGCCTGCACTACCCACTTGCATTCTTGTGCCTGGCAGGGACAGAAAGCCAGAAAGAGAACCAGTATTTACAAGCATATCTTGGAAAGAATGAAGTTTACAGTTAGAAATTCACATAATATGTACAGTTTTGAACTGTTCAAGTATGTTTCAGTTGGACAAAGTGCTACAGGTCACATAAAAAAACACAGTAAAAAACAAGAGAACTATTAAGACAAAGAGGTGGCAGTCATTTGCATGTCAAATGACTTGTAGGTGGTTGCAGTATATGCAAGATCTAGAAGTTGAAAGTGTCTGGAGTATTGCCCTGAATCTGGAAAGTGTAGCTGGCAGGAGTAGATTCTGGTACAACATTTTGGTCTTCCTCCTCCTAGGAGAAAAACAAGAGTTTTGAAAGAGCAGTAGCATTTTAACCTAGTAGTCCATGCTAAAACAGAAGAGTAGAAAAAAACCCCATCCTGCAACCACTTACTTCTGCTGAGAAATATTTCTCAATCAGGGTGGATGAGGCTTTGTACACTTGTTCATTTTCATGTGACTGGAGAGCTTCAATTTTGTCTAGACCCCCACACTCCTCAATCATGAGGCAAAGTTTTTCAGTCTCATTAATCTTCTCAGCAGCCTGCAACAGACAAGCATAGAATAACCTCAGGAAAGATGTATGGCACCAACTACTGAAGAACCATTAGCAACAGCTTGGACAGTGATTGAACACTGCACCCACATACCAAGAAGATATTAGAAATAGCATCCAGGATAACTAGCACAGTTTTGCTGTCTTTAGCCGAGAGGAGATTCAGCAGGGGTTCAACAACACCAGCCTGAACCAGATAGACGATCTGGTCAATTGTCCCACCACTTGTGTAGTTGGTCACAGCCCACACAGCTTCTTTCTGAGATTTGAAATCCCCCTATGAGGGTAAAAGCAGGGTATTATATATTAAATACATAGTAGTAGTAATAGCAAAAGCCTCAGTGTAGTAAATATAATTTTGTTTACCTTCCTCAAAATACCAATAAGATAGGGTACAAGACCATGGTCTACAACTCGCTGAATCTGGTCCTGTCGTCCAGCAGTGATGTTGGACATTGTCCATGCTGCTTCTTTCTGAATGTTGTTTTTATGATGAGAAAGGAGACTTGGAAAGACAGATAGCGCTCCCGAGTCAATAACAATCTGCGTCTGCTCATCAGTACCAGTGACAATATTGCCTATGGCTCTTAATGATGGAGTCTGAAAGAAATGTGAAAACAGTATTTAGGAAAATTGGTATCATCTAATCTGTGCTTGAACAAATACAGCCATACTCGATGCCCCTCCACTCTTGCCTTCCCAGTTAACAGCATGATACGCTATGTACTGATGAGCTTTGAGCTCCTCATTAGCATTATGCATGCAGACGTTAAGCACGCTAAGACTGCACACCTTGCAAGGCCAGTCTGCAAACAACTACTCATGACAGAGCGAGGAAAGCCACCTCCTAAGTACTAATGCAGTTTTATTATACTATAATCGTAATGTGCACAGAGCCCACTTCTAAGCACTGTCCCTAGAACATGGATTTGCAGCAGTAGGTTTAGAGTTAAAAGCAAGCTTTGAAGAACATTGACTGTTGCGCTGGCCTGCGCATTAAATCCAATGATTCTGTGAAGAAGCTTGATAGTCATCAGCAGCACTAGTCTATGCCTCACGTGGGGCAGTCTCCAGGCGGGAGAGAAGCTTGAGTTTTATCTACACAAAACCTGGAACAAGCATCAGATTTATGTAACTGAATGGTTCTTCTCATACATGGACACCATTCTAACTGCAGTTTCATTCACGACTCAATCAAGCAACACTAATCTGCATGCCTGTCAGCTTACCATTATTGGCAGTTCGCTACATCCCAGGAGTTTCACAAGTTGTGGCACCAATCCGGTTTTCACTACAACTTCTATCCTGTCATTGGAACCATCCGTTAGATAGGAAAGTGCCCAGCATGTGTCTGCTAACACTTCATGATCATCATGGTGCAAAAGCCGAACAAGAGTTGGAAGAATCTGCTCGATAGCTTCTATAGGTGGTGCAGGATTCTTATTACGACACAGGTTTGAGAGGGTCCAAGTAACATTGCGTAAATATCCAGACTGCAAGAGTTGCAAGTAAGTGGTTAGCAATTGTTTAGTTACTTGAGCTCTTTTGCTCACTTAGTAATTGTAACTTGAATCATACTGCACACTTACAGCCAGAGAAGAGAGATCAGGAACAGCTAATAGACTCAGCAGCGGCTCAATAGCACCAAATTTAATAACCAGATCTCTATAGGTAGAACCATCCCCTGAGAAAACAAGAAAAATAGCCAGGTGAAGATCAGAACAGAGGGATGTGTGCATACAGAATTATTACGTGTTAGATGAATTCTTCTACTGTGTAAGAAGGGTTAGCTAAAATAAAAAGAAATAAGAGGACAAAGGACTACTGCCATGGTTAAGCCATATGACAAGGATGTGCTTTTCTAATCAAGACACCGAGTTCAATTTCTTTCCTGTTGGAAACAGGTAATTTAGTGTACGTTTTCTATATAGCTTTTCTTAGAGTTCATAACTAAGCAGGGACTTGCATGTTTCTTTGAAAAGAAACACTAGAACAGACCTCTTCCCATAACAAGGGACTTCAAATGCATTATAATCATTGGTTGCATGATTGGGTTCTATAGTATAATGCTGAAGGAACGTCAAAGTTTCTTGACTGAATCATTCCATTGCAAGGTACAAAGAGTACCTTACAATTAAGCTTAAAAAAACTCTAAGGAAAAGCTTTAAGAAATTTCCAGTCAAACTTCGCTTTTATTGAGCTTTTTCTCTGTGTGAAGATTTGCTATTCTCTATAAGGCATAGCTGGTGGAAACAATAATACAGCAAATATAGCATTATAGGTATTAATTTTGACTTTTTTTTTAGAGGGGGATCCAACACTGGCAGATCAAGTAATCCTGAAAGGTGCATGAGAAACTTCAGTATATAATACTTTCACATCGGGAAGTATCCGTTTCAAAGCAAGGAATATTGTCCATCACATAGACCATTATGTGAGCCATCTGCTTCCTCCCTTCCCCCTTCTAGTCACCACACGGAGCAGAGCTCACTGCTAAGTCACAAAAACATCAAGTGAGAGACGTGAAAAAGCCCTATGTTACAGCATAGTTATACAGCTCTGTCAAAACAGAACTATGGAAGTAATCCATGTAATGCAACCCACAGGTTGCCAGGTATTGCATGAGATGTCTTATACCGGGTCTGAAGATAAAGAACTGTCTGTGGCACACTCAACATTGCAGAGCATGCCTTTACTTGAAAAGCATGGAGGCAGAGTTCCCATGAAGTTCAGCATGCTACACGTCAGTAGCAGTGTCCTCCTATCTTAAATAAGGGAGCAGGTCTTGAAATAGAGTTGCATAGCGCATTGACATACCTGCAATATTTCCTAATGCCCACACAGCCTGTTCACTGATGTGAGTATGGGGAGAGGCCAATAGGGAAATAAAGGCTGGAATAGCCCCTCCATCTACTACAGCCTTTGTTTGTTCTGACGTGCCAGAAGCGATGTTGGTAAGCGCCCAGGCAGATTCAAACTGAATAGGACTACAGTCTGCTCTGCCCAAGAAGGAGACAAACTTTGGAATCAAACCAGCCCGAATTATGTTGTCTATGGGGGGCTGCTTCTCTCTTGAGAGGAGTTTCCTAAGGAGAAAGACAAACAGCATTATTTTTGCCTGCAGAGATCTGAACAACAGATTAAGCAGTCTAAAAAAACCTGTATTTAAAAAAAAGAAAAGGTTCAGCATTGCCTTAACATTCAGGGAAGGCAATGCAACAAGACCTTAAGGAGAAATACAGGCAAGCTGAACACTAGCTTCCTAAACCTCTGTTGACATTGGCTTTAGCATATCTTCACTATATGAGAGGTTCTGTTTAGACTGAAATAAAGCAGACCTGCAAGAGTCATAATGCATCTAAATCGCTAGAGGTTTCTCAGCAGACAGGCTAATGACTGCCAGAAGCAGCACTGCAGCAACATATAAGTTTGCTAAAGGAGATTTCAGATTTGGAAGGAGAAAGGAAGTTTGGCATACTTCAAACCCCAATCATCTTACTGCTCACATTATTCTAAGGTAGTTCACTGCACTGGAATATTGTAGTCAAGCATTAGAACAGTTTAAAGACACCTTATTTTGCTATAACAAAGGAGCAATTATAATTACTCCCACAACTCTAAGATGGACTACTGTTTATTTTGTCACCTCAAAACCACTAGAAAGAATTACTACTTCTAGTAAGACATTGGAGCACTTTGAACATTCAAAAGCCACATGGTTTTGATAAAATTATGACTAAGTTAAATGTGCCTAAACTTTGTATAAGGCCAACTTAAGTGTTTGTTGAAATACTGTCTGATAAGAAGAGCCATAGCTGCTGCCATAAGCAGGCACTTAGGCTCATAAGCCAATTCTTCTACCTTGCCTAGCTACTAGCTTGCACAGCTGAATTGGTGACCTCTCAACTCCTTACCTGGCAGCTTGAGTAGCCTGCAGCTGCAGCTCCATATTATTACTATTAACTCCTTTGACTATTTCTTCAACTGACCAGTGTGCCGAAACCTGTAGAAGAAAAAGTTACTTGAACACTTTGTTAGGAGAGCCACGTGTCTTCATGACCACAGAGGCCTTCTATACAATACTATGAACAGATCGCAGTTTACAACCACTTCCTTTATTAAAAGATTATACTACTATGTGATACTCCAAAGCTTCATCAGTTACAGATTCATCTGCAGTTATCTGAACTACTGAAAGCTTTTTTTTAATGAAGTGCTTCACACCACTGTTACACTGATACAGTAGGCTTAAACACAACTGGCTAAGCTGCATTTTAAGAGTGTCGTTTGTTAGAGTTGCTAGTATAGCCTTAAGCTGGTAATGTATATGTAGTAGCACTGTGTCCCACACAAGAAGGAATTCATACTGGTGTGGCTGCATGAGCTTATTTTAGCAAGGTGTGCCCTTTTGAGTACCTATTTGCCTGATTGTAAGGGTACCTACTTACCTGATTACCCCTATTTTCCTGAAGGGGAGAAGTAGCATCATCTGGCAAAGTGCTAACATTTCTTCTTTTAAGCATCTGGTCATCTTTCTTGGCTTTCCTCAGCTCTACATTGACTTCAATACGCCGCCTTCTCATTTCCTGGAGGATATACATTCATAGTAAGTTCTTGGCTTTTACAACTCACACTTAAAGAGATGTCAGCTAGATAAAATGCTAATCACATCAAAATACTCACTGTAGTGTCCTTTCCTTTGTTCTTGAATCTGTTCAAGCGAGCTGCTGCTACATTGGCATTCTCATTAGTAGACATCTTGCTTATTAGTTTGAGAGAAACAGATAAAAACAAGCCTAAAAACAGAGCAAATAACAAACAACGAGCTTACTCCACAGAAGTTAAAAACTGAGATCGATCCTTGAGAACGAGACACTTGTCCCTGTTAGATACAATGGCAGCCTCTGCCTTGGTCGAAGATACTAGTAACATAACAGCTGTCTCTTTAAACACCTGGTTGTTACAGCATGCTCCAGCATTAACGCAAAAGCAGTACACGCACATACATAGCTTTATGACGCTTCCAGCCACAAGCGTTACCAGAGTCATTTGTAGAAACGACATTGGTCTTCCTTCCCACAGACAGCACACATACGTCTTTTAAATACTATTTTCAATGTCTTTTAAATAGTATTTTCACTGTGTTATACACCTATATTGCACGGACACCCCGTCCACTCCCACCTTCGACGGAACAGCGAGATCCCGTGCCGGGAGGGCCCCCGGGGTGCTTTGCTGTGCCGGCGCAGCCAGCAGCGCCCCGCGGCAGCTACGCTGGCAGCGAGGCAGACCCCCCGCACCTCGGCCGGCTCCAAGGTGACCCCCCTGCATAAGGGCCGGCTTCCTTTCAGCCGGAGCACGCAGACCCCTCCGGGACGCGCCAGCCCCACTCCAGGCAGCGGCCTGTGAGCGCGGGGAGCCCCCCCGTAGGGCCCACCGCCGGCGGAGCCCACTCCCCTCGCACGGCCTGCGCCCCCGCTGCCACAGGCGCCCTCCCCTCCCTTCGCCTCGGCCGGGCACCTCCGCCGCGGGCTCCGCGCACAAGCCGCCCTGCTGCTGCTGCTGCCGCCGCTGCTGCCCGCCTGCGAACACGCTGCCGCCACCCCCGGCCGCTCCAGGCGGGCATTTAAATTTCCCGCGCCCTCGCCCTGCCATTGGCCAGTTCGAGCCATAGCAACCTCCTGATTGGCCAGTTTGAAAAGCAACTCGTCTCGCGATGAAGGGGAGCGCCTTCCCGCCGCCGTCCCCGCCTCAGCACTACAACTCCCGGCATTCAGCGCGCAGGGACGGCGCCGGGAAGCCTGCCGCGCTCCCGCCTCACCGCCCGCCGGGATGAGGGGTTTGCGGCTTCACCGGCGGCCGGTTCCGTCGGGGGCCGCCCGGGGAACGCGGGTGAGGTGCGGACAGGGAGACCTGCCCACGCTCGGAGCGGTTTGGGGCAGTAACGTGCCGTTTCCTCACGTACAGGCGGATTTCTACCTCAGTAACTGTCAGGTCACTGCTGGCTTTCTCCTGAGACTCCCTGTGTTGTGTGCGAGAAAGGTGGTGCTCGGGGATTTGGAGAGAAAACGGGACGGGAGATAGCCGTTGAAAGAGATTCAACAGCCATCAGGGCAGATCACAAAGCTAAATCACGCAGAACAACCAAAAAAAAAAGTATGCCTGCCCCTGTGGCATGCCCGGACGACAGATTTCGGATTGTTTCAGATGGGTTTGGCCTATTTACGAGGGACAGAATACAAAAGAACAACACCCTGTTTTCACAGGAGTTGTAATTCAAACCCTGAAACCTGAGGGGGAAAAACACAACTCTGCCGGCAACTCAAGCACTTCAACATCTGTAATGTACAACGCAGGGTAGAGACGTGTCAAGAGCTGCACGTTGATACATCTGCATATTAAGCCACTACAGTAAACCATTTACACTGATCTGTAGATGCACACAGTAGTCGACAAAGATGTATGCAGAGGAGGAGGAATTACCAGTGCCATTTTACGTAGGTCGCTTTAGGCCTTACAGTTCTGATCTTTGTAAAATAAAAACATCACAATAACATTCAAGCAACAGTAGGGAAGCCAAGAGAAGAGAAAGATACTGAAAAAGGAGCGGTCTGGCAGAAAAAAAGCTGCTCATAAGTAGAAATCGAGGTAAGACACCTGGTGTGCAGGGCCAGCGCGACGGAAGTCCACCGGGTCATAAAGCGGTGGAGCGTGCGCGGTCTGGAGCAGTGTAACCAGGATGAAGGAAGAAGGAGCACGCGGGGACGGGTGTCCCACGGCCGGGAGAGGGCTGCAAGCCATTTGGAAGCTCGAGGTAGCCGTGTGCGAGGTGCTGCAGGCCGACATGGGTGGAGTGTGTCTTGGGGTGGGAGGGAGGTGTCACAGCTTCGAGGGCCATCGTCGCTGCAGGACAGCGACAGAGAGGTTGGGGGGAGGCTGGTCAGCGCGGGGCGAACGGCCACTGCGGGGGGGGCTGAGGTAAC
>VZTL01076694.1:5831-23979 GCA_013400535.1 Scopus umbretta
GTTTGTTGTTTTTTTTTTTTTTTTCCAAAGTTCATACAAGTACCCTTTGAGCCCGTCGAAAAACAAGTCAATAAATGCAAGTTGACCTTCAAACGTGCAAGTAGCTAAACCAGATGAACTTCTCAAGACAGAGCGAGCCCTTGCCATGAGATGTGGCATCATCTTCCTCCTGTCACACCCTGCTCCTCAGGCTTCAGCAGAAGCCACAGCTCTCTGCAGCTTTGCTCACCATGATGCAGCCCAGTTTTTGTAGCTATTTTCGGCACTGTCGCTGTACAGCGGCCAAGTTCACAGACATATTTGTGTGATTTTTCATAACTTCCTCCAAGTAGGTCTTTCTTTTTTTGTCCCTACTAAGCCCAACATTTTTACTCTTCCCAGGTCAACAAGAAGGCATCTTGCCTTGGCATCACGCCTATCTGCCCGGCCCAGTCGCCGCATTTATTACTAACAGTGTCAGCTCCTAGCGCGGGTGGAGCAGGCTGGGAGGGGGGAACCTGGCTTATTTGCTTAAGAGCCCGTCAAAAACGATCTCTAGAGCAGACTGAGCCCCTTCGGAGCTGAAAGGGCAAGGATTTGGGTGCTTCCCCACGGGAAGGCAGCTCCCAGGCGGCTTCCCGCTGGGTACACGCTTTGGGGACTGAAGGTGATGCTGTTTTTCTTCTATTTTTACGACTGTGGTTGAGCCTGTGTTGGGTTCCCCGTGCTGCTGAGGACTTCACTGAGCGCCTGGTATGTGCCAAGGCTCTTGAGCTATTGCCCCACTTGAAAGCAGAGGGGAAGGCAGAGGAAATGACACCGACGAGGGGTTAGTGCACAAGCACCACGAGTGAACACACATCCCCGATGTCAGACATCCTGCAAAGCACAGAAAGCCTCAACTGCCCTACAAATCTCCAACTCGAACCCATGGCAGGCAAGGTCCATGCAGGAGTCTTGGATGTACACGAAAAGGCCTCAAGTTGTGCCAGGGGAGGTTTAGATTGGACATTAGGAAAAAAAGTCTTCACCAAAAAGGTTATCAGGCATTGGAACAGGCTGCCCAGGGAAGTGGTTGAGTCCCCATCCCTGGAGATATTTAAAAGATGTTTAGATGTGGTATGTAGGCACATGGTTTAGTGGTGGAGTTGGCAGTGTTAGGTTTACAGTTGGACTTGATGATCTCAAAGGTCTTTTCCAACCTAAATAATTCTATGATCTCTGACACATGCCGCCTTACAACAGCAGAGGATTGACCTCTAATTCTCTGCTTTTGTACATTAATAAAAGGCTAGGTGTAGGTTGGGAGCAGGCTGCAGGCGCCCAGCGCTGCTGGGAGCCCTGTGGCTGAACTCAGGCTCTGAAACCAGCTCTGGGTCCTGGTGGCCATGGACAAGGAGCTGCTGCTGGGGGGTTCTTCCCATGTGCTAATTCATGCCGTGGGGTCCAGAGCTGCCCCAAGCTCCGGCCAGGGCTGCAGCTCCCCACCCTGGAGAGCTCACCACGTAGTTCAAGTTCAGAGGTTATTAACAAAACACACAAGGGGAGGGCGGAGGGCGAGCGCACTTGTGGGAAGGAAGCAGCCAGGCTGAAGCACTCAGAGCATCAAACATGAGCGGACATTTGACATACTCCAGTGTTTTTCTTCCCTTTTTCAATTGCTGCTTTGATTCTTTGACTTTTTCTTCTTTTTTAACATGCAAATGTTACTTCAAGCTCTTCCTGTTCTCGCATGAGGTGTAGGCAGTGAGCTTTCTCACAGCAAAATTGCCCCAAAGCTTTGAAACCTAAAAGACAGGGGAATTGCCAAGGAGGAGAGACTTCAAATGCATCTTCAGCTCTGGAAAAACACCCCAGAGGCTCCCAAACCAGCCTGGCCCAGCCTCCAGCGCAGCCAGCAGCCCCTTTTCCAGAAATGCGGATGAGGCGTTTGCTTTTGAAGATAGACCGCAAGTCCCTAATTCTCAGCTTCACTTGCAACACTCGCTTCCTCATCCACGTTAACCAGTTTGCCAGCTGCAAACAAAAAAACCTGCTCTTCTCGGGCTTACAGCAGCTGGCCACCAAGCTGCCACAAACCCCAGAGCTTTCCAGTTCAGCCACACTGAAACCAGCCCGTAACGCCGGTGTCGGCTCCAGCTCCTCCGTACTGCTGTAACCCCACGCCCCCTCCCCAGCGTGCGCAATCTCGCCCGCGCATCCTTCCCACGCGGACAAAAACAGCCATGAAATTACAGGGGTATGAACGCTACCGTGAGAAATCCATTGCAATGCTACTGGAAACGTGATTGGTTCCCCTGCTCCCAAAAATAAACGACCAAAAAACTGAAATGTGGGTATTGGTGTCAAGGCTTGTGCAGCCCGTGACACTCGGGGTAGTTGGCAGATGGATCCAAAAGCTCGAGAATCGCCAGCCTGGGTACCCAGGCTTTACTTCCAGCTCCCCAAGAGATGTGCTGGGCAAAGCTTTGGCAGTCCCTGACGATGCCCTTCCAGCTCTCGGTGGCTCAGTCTCAATATTTACTTATGTTATTGAATTTTGGCCCCTCAAGCTCCCGGCCCAGGCTTAGCCCCGGGTGAACTCCTGCTGTCCCCAGGCAGCACCCAGCAGCGAGTGCGAAAGGCAGAGCAGGGCTGCAGGAGGGACGGGGCAGAGCCGGCAGCGATTACAGCCCCGAGAAACAGCTGAGTCAGCCCTACACGTGACAAACCATTGATTCATATTTTTCAGTTTCTTTTGGTGTTAATCAAAACGCATCTGTTGCAAATTCATGCGACGCCACGCTCCCCCCCCCCAAAAAAAAAAAAAAAAAAGGATTTGCATCGTTTGGAGTAAACCCCATCCGCCTCCCTTATTACCCAATTCTCTTAAAATGTTCATTGCAGCGTTTCTCAATCGCAAATGCAATTCCTAAGGTCAGGTTTTCTAAAAGAGCCCAGATACCTAGTGAGGACACCGATGTCGGTGAGGATGAGCTGAAGCCATCGCTCACAGCTCTGGCACACGGAGCACCCCGCGAGCAGGGAGACCTCAGCCCTGCGGCGCTGGAGGCGCAGAAGAAAGCAAGAGGCAATTCAAAGGCAATTACACGAGAACAATTAATCAGAATTGGGAAATGGCATGCATCGAGGGAGTTAACCACAGGAAGATGCCTTCGGCGCTACCCGCCAGGATTAGAAATCCCAGCAGGTGAGCTGGAAAATGGGCGCGTTGCTGGAAGCCTCCACCAGCTTCACGGCATTTTATCTGTAGTACTTTGCCATATGGGCCTGATCCAACACACATACATAAGTTTTCCTGCTTCCCTAGCAGGTTCGTTTCTATTTTTCAAGGCTTACAATCCCTGTGCGTGCCAACGTGGATGAAACCCCGGATTCTGGAGAAACCCCTACCCAGGTGCTTCCCGTGCCTCCTCTGACATCTTTGGGCTAGATGATCTCAGAGGCCTTTTCCAACCTTAACGATTCTATGATGACATGCTCAGCATCAGCTCCTGCTGGAAATTTCCAGCAGCTCCCAGAAGGGAGTTGCAGTTGCCGCTTCTGCAGGCTACGGGAGACGATGGGCAACAGCTCGTTCTGCTTGACGAGCTTCCAGCGGAGCCTATTTGCAGGTGCACGCCTGTGTCTGTATGCCCAAAAGCTTCCAGCTCCCTTTTTTTCCCCTGTGACATGCCATTTATTTTCGTCGGAGAATTTCTGTAGGAATAATGCTTCATCCCCGGAACACCTGAATATCTAATTAACACCTTAATCAAGCCTTGATTCATTCTAGCAATTCAATTAGGACAACAAAGCAAAACCAAGAGTGTGGAAAAACCTAGGCTGCCTGCCTGCCTATCTAGCTAAGTAACTCCAGTAATTTCATTCACGTGAGTCAACAGTATAATGAGGGTTACTGGGAGAACTGCTCTACATCAACAGGAAGCCTGATGCAACGCTTAAAGGAGAAGATTAGCATCAGGAAACCTGCCACTATTTGTTTTTCCTCTCTATTCTGTACTTTCATCATCTATAAAGCAGGAATACTGACATTTTTCCTAGCCTACAGACGCATACTCAAACATTTCATTAATGGTTTTGGGACAGTTGGAGAGGTTCAGCTGAGAAGGGCCGAAGGTAGAAAACCACAAAAGGTTGCGAGTGATTCAGAAGAGCCGGTGCCCTGGGAAGCGCCGCGGCGCAGCGCGAGCGTGGGTTGCAGGGTTCCTCTGCAGGCAACGCAGGGGTCACGGCGGGTGCAAAACAAGCACCGAACCAGGGGAGGGAAGTGCTCTGGAAACAAATGCGGCAAGGCAAAAAGCTATGGCTGGGTACCTCGGGAGGCGTCCCAGCCGAAGAGTCCTTTCACATTGATTAGGTTGCAACGCTGTTAGAGCTCCGGAACGGGAAGGCTTTATTTCCCCCTCGCTGCCCAGAACTCAGACTTAGTTGGGCCATTTCTTCCTACGGCCGGAGTCTGGGGACAGGAAAAGATGCTCCACACGGCAGCTGGAAGGGTTCTTACAGGGGTAAAATAGAAAGACTAAAATAAAATATAAGTAAGTCTAGGAAACACTGGCTGTAACACAACTCCAACACCAAAGTGCTAGCCCAATTTGTTAAATAGTCATAAGTAAATCAAATATATCTCCATTAGCCACTTATTATGCTGTAGAGCAGGACTAATTTAGCAAGATGGTTCAAACTTTTTATGAGTGCATTTTATAATAACCAGGACCTCAGAGCAGTTTTCTGTGTACACAGTCCAGCAGTCAAAATTACAACTGCTATTAAGCTGCAATTAACTGGGTACAAAGCACTCTGCCCACTTCATTGTGTAAGCATCAGGGCGAGCCAAAACTTTTCTGTCAATCTGCTTTTTTTTTTTGAGCAGAAAACTGAGTTTTTGACAAACCAGTTTTGCTTGCAGCCATTATTTGCTTTCCAAGGAAGTTCCCTCAGCAACGCTTTTAATTTTCGGTGGGTTAAATGCTGTCGCAGCTTTCTGTGAGAGAATTAAAATAGCTTTGTTTTGTGCATTTTCTGGCAAACGGGTATGCACTTGTACCCCACGTTGGCCTTAGTCGCTTTCTTCATCCGGACCAGCCTGAAAGAGCCTCCATCAGCCCGCTTGCCTCTCCGCTCTGCGTGCCTCTGCTGCTTCACCCTGATTTACGGGAAGCAATATCTTACATTCTGATGACTCAAGGTTCATGCAGCACATCATAACTTATTTATGGCACGGTGACCCTTTACCTTTCTCCAGCACTACCCACCCCGGCAGGTTTAAAGCGACCGTGGATGCTCCTTGCCGCAGTAACCCTGACCACCATGACTGGGACTGTTCCTTCAAACCACATGATTTACTCCCAGGGTGTCTAATTGCTGGTTAATTCACCTGCACGCAATGAGCTCTTTCTTACTTATTGCCGTGCTTCTGTGCCTTCCAAGTTATACTGAAGCTATACAGGATCTGATTAGGTACTTCAACAGCGATAACGACCAGACCATGGGAGCAGGCATCAATGACCCAGCAGTGGTAACCCCAGGGCCCTCACTTCGCCTGCCTCCTGCCAGCTCTCCACGCCTTTACATTCCCTTTACTGATCAGCTTCAAACCAACATTAAAGCCAACACAGGCTACTGCCGCATGCTTTTTTTTTTTTCTTTTCTTTTTTTTTTTCCCTCTTTCCTTAGCAGGGTGTTTCTTCCAAGATCATAACAGCAACAAAGGAGAGTTTCTAATGGACTCAGCCATCAGGGCTGTCTCTGTGTTGCAATGCAATCTGTTCTCAGAAAGGGCAGCGCCAAGAGGAAACCAGACGCATCCACAAATACATGTCCAAATCAAACATGCCAACATTACAAGCCCGAACAAACAAACAGCTCACTTGGAAGCTATAATCCTTCCCGCTCGAGGCCATAATACAGTCATGTTCTTGGGCTCACCTTCATAGGGCTCAAAATAGCCCGAAAGTCCCCAGCTGACCGCAGCCGATGCCAGCGCCCAGCCTGCACCCACCAGCACCGGCAGCACCAGGCTGGCTCCTGAGGTGGGGCCACACGGCACACCGGGAAGGCAAAACTCATCCCGGGGTATGCACGTGGCTGTAAGGTCTGCCAAGTCAGCCAGCCTTCCCGTCGGGTGTATTTACAAGGCGGGCTGGCATGCCTGGCTCCGCTTCTCCAGCTGCCTCCATTCGGATGGAGACCTGGACGCTCCAGTCCAGCCAAATGCCCTCCAATGGAAAGCAGGGCATGAGGAGAAGGGGGACAGGGCAACGGTGCACACCACCGCCTTGACGTGAAGGAGACCCAAGACCGCGACTTCTACAGCCCAGAGTGTACAGCAAGAAGCAGCTACCGACACGACACCCAGTCCGAAAGCTTATCCATGTTCCAGCTCTATGACTTAAAAAAAAAAAAAAAAGTGTTAGCCACCAGGGATATTTTTGTTTTCTTTTTCCCATCACGTTTCCAAGGCAAAAGAACAGGCATTATCAAGCAGGTTTGCTGACTGTAATAAAGAAAAGTCGTATTATTGAACACTCATACAGGCTTTTTTTTGTCCCTTGTTCTGTGCATGCTCTTGGTTCTAAACAAAAGAAAACAGGCAAGATAAATTAGGGGGGAAGATGTACTTCAATAAATAGATATAATTTTATATTTTTTTTTTTTTAAACGGTTTCAATTCTGTTTACACTGGCTAGGAGACAGCATCCTCCATTCTTCCCAAACACACCAAACAAAACCCGAGCTAATGACACGATTCCCGCAATCACGGTCACAGGCCTGGTTTTGAAGGAGCACACAGCTGAATGTTATACCCACGGCAGAACTCCAAACTTCATTTAAAACAGGCTAAGTATCAACAACTTAAATAATTTTCTTAACAGGAGGAAAAAAACTTCGGGAATACTTTTCTCTCAGAAGAAAGGAGGAAAATTGGAAAGCTTGCGGATCCTCTTGAGTGCTTCATCTAGAGGAAACTGCAGGGTAAGCTGTGGTGCTGCTAAAGTCAACGGCAAAGCTCCTCTCTGCCTGGGTAAAGCTGGGATTCTGCTCCATCTCCTTTGGGCTACACCCACCTAGGAAGGAGGTTAGTTCAAAGAGAGAAAGGATGGCTCATTGCTCAAACCCATCTATTTAAAAAAAAAAAAAAGAAAAAAGGTCACGTTTCAGCTGAGAAACTCACCTGGGTCATCAGTACCTTAAAATAGAAGCTGTGACTCTGCCATCGCAAACAGGGGCCGCTCCCTGCGCACGCTGCGTGAGAGGGATGCACGCCACGGCATATGGGCAATTTGTCTCTATGCAAAGAAACCAACATAGGAGGAGGACCTGCAGATTGCGTTGTTGACCCAAGAAAATCTGCTTTACCTCTTAAGTCAATAGTTTGCTTGATACAGAAGAAACCAAATTGGACGTGAGCCGAGCAGCCCTGGTGATAAGGTTCAGCAGCTCCGCTGGGACGGCTCGGGGTGTGGACGGGAGCGCGGTGCCTGGAGGTTTGCGCCATGGCTGCTTGGAAAACACGCAAGCAGGAGCCCTCCCCTCCTCTCCTGCCAGCCCGACTCCACCGCGCCGCCACGCGCGCCAGCTGGAGCGGGATGCCAGGGCTGGCAGGAGCACTTGGGGAGGAGAGAGGGGAATGGCTTTTCTGGGGGCGATTCCAGCTTAAAGTGTTTGTGAAACACTGTCTCTTGACACCAGGCAGAGGTGGCTGGTTCTTCTCAAGGTGAGTTTGCATGAATCATACGAGGAAATACAACCGTATAAAACCGGCAAAGCTGAAACTACTGCAGAGAGGGCAAATTCAAAGAGGGGATCTCTCACTCACACACACATTCGGGCATGTGAGTAAGAGCAGCGGAACAGTCCCATGCTGAGCACCCTGCGGAAAACCGTGGAGGCGCCGGAGAACTCCTTGCTTCTGACGAGCAAGGCTGCACTCGTTTAGGTGACGAGCGAGCATGCTACTGCTGGCTCTCCTCTTAAAGCAAGAGGCAAGGGGCACTTGGTCTGCTCTCCCCAGTAGGCTTTGGTCACGAGGAATAACAAGGGAACACAGATGACTCGAGTCATCTCCACTTATCCATCATTCGGGGAAAAAAAAACCCACCAGCTTTCTTTTCATTGCTGTATGCAGCAGAAAAGATAAGCAGGAGAAAAAGAAAAGCCACAGGGAATCCCACAGAAGTTTCTCGTAGTGCACTGTACTTCACCCGTCGGAACCAATAAAACCAGTCACAGCTGCGGGGTACACAGTCACACAGCGGGATGTAACGTAACGCAGTCACTGCGAGGAAACCCCTCATCAACACTATTAGAATAGGCTGCACTCGACTTCCAGACCAGCTTCCAGCCCTCCGTATAATCCCGATGGACGTGCAGGAGCATCCCCTAAAGCAGCCCCCGTAGCCTGTCCAGGGCACACCGTGAGGCCAAGGGCTGGGTGCGTGTGCTACGTACACGCGTTGCCTGTCTGTGCCTGCAACGCTTTCTCCGCTTAGTTTTACATGCACTGTATATTTGACATGAATTAATGCTCTTTTAGAGACAGATCTTCCAGAGCACCTTCATGTGCTGAGGGACCTCCCATATTTATGCTTGTTATCGCCAGCTTGTCACATGCTACACTTTTATTAACCACAATACTTGGTCAGAGGAAGATGATGCAACGGCTGCATGGGAAGTGTCAGCTATTTTGTATAATGCTCTTTATTGTTTCAGAAAAGAGGCTTTCAAAATGGAACCGTTGCTGCCGTGTTTACTGACCTCCTGAAGAAGGCTTTTGGCTGTGCCTGTTCTTTCCTGAACGGGAGGCAAAAATATCAGGACGCAAAAATTGGTGCACGCCGGTGAAGCGGCGAAACCAAGCAGCACCGTCCCTAACCCATGAGCCTCCTCCTCCTCCTCTGCACCCGCTCTGGCTTCTCCTGGGGGCTGAACTCCAAGGGTTGAGCAGATAAGACAATCCTTTTTCTCTGTCTAATCTCTTCTCTGCTGCATTATCTCAGCACAAACGCAGGCTGGTTTCTCCACAGCTCAGCTAAACTCTCCCGGCGGGAGCCGCCGCCGTGGCGCTGCCTGGGGTGCAAACAGGGCCGGAGGAGCTGGTCCATCCTCTGTTGCACGCTGCTGCCAAGGAGCCGAGGTGCCTCGCTCTCCCCAGCGAAGGATCACGCAGGGGAACGTAGATCCATGCAAATAACACATGGGGAATTAAAATGTCCGCCTGTTTTCTTTTACGTAGCTGGCAGTTACCCTTCTCCCATAAGGGGCATAAAACCAGTGCGGCTTCATCAGTTCCAGCCATCTCCATCACCGCTAACCTCACAGGAGCTTGCTGCGTCCAGGCGTATTACATCACACACCAGCAACAGACGGATTGAAACCACAACACAATATATTGATAAAAACAGATGTAGGTGATAAACAGTAACTTATGAATGTGCATTAAAAGCAGGTGGGTAAGACAACAACTAACCAGTAGAAGCAAAATTCTTCTTCTTATTATTAAACAAGAAGGCATGGCTGGACCACCGGGCTTGCGCAGGCGGTGAGTCGACCCGCTCTGCTCTGCAAAGCCATTTCCTCGGCGGCAGAAAGCGGCACGTTGAGGTGAGCGCCGAGCAGAAAGCAGCGGCTGCAGCGGCGTGCCAGGCAGAGCGCCGCGGCGGAAAGGAGCTGGCAGGCATGCTGCCGCTCCGGTGCCATTAAACAGTCGGTAATGTAACCTTTCCACTGTATGGCCTGTTGGGGAGCCATTAGCTTTTATTGCCCTCTGGAAATCATTAACTCTATATCCAAAAGTCTGTGCAGACAGAAGTAGGACAAATGGAGACTGATAAAACTCAATTTTCTCCAGATTAAAACTAAATTCAGTTTTCAGACTTCCAGCGTACTCTCACGCTCAGAAGTGAAATTGTGTGGTTGCCCTTCATCCAGCAGCTCCTTAATAACCCCTACTAGACGCAAAAATCCCAACTAGCACCAGCAGCCACGGAGACCCGGGTGCAGGAGCACGTGGGCTCCCACCCCACCTGCCTGCAGGACCTGCTGGCAGCCACAGCGGGACCGGGACTCCTGCGGAGGTACAGTCCCGCAGCATCTCACGGTCCAGACACGCAAGGATGGCTTCAGCCAAATTAATTAAGGCCCACTGACATCATGTTACAACAAATTTCATGCTTCCAGAAAGTACGTCAGTTCAGTCCTTCCCATCAGTGGGTGTCACGCAGCGCCCACGAGGGGAATTAGCAGGCTGCCCAGGCCCACGCACCGGTGACTGGCAGGACCCCGCAGCCCACCTCCCCGTCCCAGCCCGGGTAGTCCCACAGCATCGTGGCTCAGCAGGACTCGGGCAGGGTGAAACCCAGGATCTGTGCATCTTTCATCTCCATACCGCAAGGCTCACAGCCCGCGCTTCCCAGGAAGGAACAATGCCATTCTTTAAGCCCGCAGAAACGCTGCACGCTGCGGGATGCGGAGGTTACCGTACTTCAGTAACCCTGCGGGTAGGGGCTTTAGGGAGACACAAGACAACTACGCTTTTGAACAGGTATTATGGGAAACCCAGAGAAAAGAACGCACAGGCTCAAAGTTTGTCACCTCCGGATTTCCCCGTTCTGCACCTTCCACCATCACATGAGGCAAAGGCAAAAGCTGTTTCATCTGCAGAGCCAAGAGCAGACAAAGCTGCTGACTTGCATCCAGGCGGCAGCAGACACCTCTGATTCACACAACACTGCATGATAAGAATCTTATTAGAATCTCCTATTTAGGACAATCCCTTTTCTGTAAAAACAGCGGCAGAACTGGTTTTGCAGCCCTTTAGTCATGCTAATTTGCTGATGGAAAACAAAGTGCTTGTAAGGGAGAGCAAGCAAGCAAGCAAGCAAGCGTGCGCTTTATTGAGCTTAATCACCGGGTATACCAGATGAACACTATTTAAGTTGTATAACCTCCTTAGTAGGCTTCACTTAAACCTCGCCCATGAAACCAGAGCCTTCTCTCCAACAGCAGGTGACCGTCACTCCCAACAGCTAGTAGAGGTAGAGAAGAGAGGAGAAGCTGCCCTGAGGCTTTGAGCCAGGACCGCCAAGGTCCATAAAGTCACACGAGGTGTTCCCCTTTCTCCAGGGACGCAGTCTCAGCTGGGAGAGCCTTATTTGGGCTCTTAAACTTAGCAGCATAAGGATAAGTTGTGGACGTATTTTGCTGAAATCAACGCAAAGGCTCTATAAGGCAAAAGGGCCTGACCCGAACGCCCCTGAAGTCATTGAGCGCTTTCACCAGCAGCTTAATCGCTCCTCAGGTGAGGAAACCCCACCTCTCCCCGCAGGTTTGCCTGTCCCGTAAAATGAAACAGCTGCGAGCATTACGAGGAACACATGTACGGGCTCCTGACTGGGGAAAACTAAAACGCGATCCGTGTCGGGGGCTTAACAGGGCTGCAGGCAGACCATAATCCTAAAGCAAATCCGCAGACTGTCCTATGCTGAAGATTTCTCAGTTGTTTTCCCAGCCATAGAAAGCGTACAGACTCCTCCATAGCTATGGAAGAATGGCTGTGCTGGAGGGGGAACAGACGATGTGTTGATGAATTAGTGGGGATTGACAGGCTCATTAGCAGAGTCATTGAATGTGCTTGTGAACGCAACGGCTACGCCGCACAACATCAACTGGGCAGCGCAACGGCGGTTGTAGGAGTTCTGTACCACGATGGATCCATCTCGAAGCGGCGGCTGGACCGCATCTCTGCAAATAGAGCTTCCTTTGTGCCGCCTCAGACCCTGACCCAGCGGGAAGATACGGCAGAAGGCGATCCCACAAAGGCAGGCGATGGCTCTGCTCCGCTGGACCTCTGCAAACCACGGCCTTGGCAGCAGCGCCTCGCAGCAAGGGCCAGGCCTGGCCGGTAACAGCCCGGTAACGCACTGGAGTAATTTTTATTAATCCACTGAAGAATGACTGCACGGTGAGCGTATCCGAGCCGGAGAGGAAGAACCCGCTCTTCCCTTCCTCAACCACAGCGCGCCAGCGAGGGCATACAGCGCTTGACAACTCCTGCGCCTGGTTCTTCAATCAAGTCCACCTCTGTTTTCTCCGCCAGACGTGGCCCGCTTCTGCAAACCACTCTTCTGCCTCTCTCTCCTGCAGACAAACCCCCTTCCAGGCTTCCTCCGGTCCCCCAGAGGGCAAAGCTCTGCCTGCATTCCGTGTCCAGCGATTTCCCCACAACGCTCCGTAGCGTCTATACTGAAAAGCCTGGAGCATTTTAAAAGACTTTTTTTTAAGCTTTTTTTAAGCTGTTGTAGCTGAGCCGGCTCCCGGATGGGGCTGTAATTTGGCAGATGTCCACGGCTGCTGCGAAGCGCCGAGTGTGGCTGCCACAGCAGCTTGCCTTCCCCCGCAGCAGCTCGAGATGAGACAGGAAAGGGTGGGATGGGTGTCAGCTCGAGAACAAGCCGTGACAAACATGAGGCAGGAGACTGAAGCTCCTGGCGTACCAGAGATGCTGAAAGGGCGCCCGCAGACCTCCTGGGCCATGAAAGAACGAAGCCCCACAGAGCTGCCCGACACACGTTACGGGTCCCAGAGTGGCACAGATCCAAAACCAGCTGTGTCTTTCACGCTTTTCTACATCTTTCTCTCCAGCCATGCTGCAGCATACGTAAAAGCTCTTTGCTGTCACACCACAGACCTGAACTTGACCTCTGGCCCTGGGGATAAACTGAACATGGAGGTGAAGCCCATCATTTCTGTGCAAGCGTCCCAGGACAACTCGGAGATGTGGCTCCCACCTTACAGCTCAATGCCAGTGCTGGAGGCTGGCTTTGCCTTCCAGAGGAGAAAAAAAACAGGCAGAAACAAAAACGGAACCATGCCCAGGCTCTCTGAACCGGGGGCTGGCAGCTGGAGGTTCGGGCCCCCAGGGTAAGAAAGTCATAGTGGGCACAAGCTTAGCAGGGGCTGAGGGAGGGTGGCACACTCTCCCCTGCGCCTGTCAGCGTGGCCGCTCCGTACAGCAATTATCGGGATTAAATAAGAGCAGAGAAACACCCGGTTGAGGAAGAGAGACAACTGCAAGCTGCACTTCCAGCAGGTGAGGGAAAAGGAGAGGAATAAAATGAAGTGCAGAGAAGGGCAAAGAGACTGGCAGTAAACCACGTGCTCTTCCAAGTGCTCTTCTTTGCTCAAGGCAAAGCTCTGGCACAGGATTTTGATCACAGATGGGTAAAACTAAACTCAAGGCATTCATTTCTTCCTGACAGCTCTGACAGGACCAGCAGCTCTCTACCCTCAACCTGAGATCTTCCTCCAAGACTTTTTGGAGCTGCTGATCTTCTCCCAGGATTCCTCAGGATCTGGAAGCTCTTCAGAGCATCCAAGTCCCCCACAAGCAGCAAGTGTTGGGGTCTCCTAGCTGAGCTCCTCCTTCAAACCCTGCCTCCGGATGCAGACATGGAGGCTACCGGGAAGTGCCAGATGATGGTGGGTGTCTCCAAGGTCTGAGACCACATGGACTACATGACCACGGGGCCTCCCTGGATGCACTCTGAGCATCTTCCAGTCTCTCTGCCTCTGAGCCTCACCCCAGAAAACTCCACACGCTCACGTTCCACGGGCTCCACGTCCTCACCCTCGCACCCTGCCCAGGCAGAAGGTAGCTGCTGCTCCCCTTGTTATTTCTGCATGAGCAATCCGCACCTGCAAAGAGAGCCTGACAGACCGCCAGGCCCCAGGACGGGCTCGGTGCGTGCTCTGCAACTGTTTTAACCCACGTCTAGCTTCAGGCGCTTGGTTCACGTTGCCTTTTGAGCAGCGCTGATGTTGACCGTGGCTGTTTCTCATTGCTGTGGACAGCTGACCGTGTTCGCCATCAGGGCAGCAGCGTAAGGGAAGCATCACGGAGGTGGTCACTTGTGTCTTGTCTTGAGTGGACCTTCCCCGCTGCCCTGGCAGAGAGGGATGGCAGCCCAGAGGCTAGGACACCAGGGCAGCCCCTGACAGCCAGCAGCGAACCGCCAGCACATGCAGTAATTTGCAGAGACACTCTACAGAGCAAGAGAATCCAGGCAGAAAGACGGAGCCCAGCGAGGGATGCGGCGACCTGCTCTGCCACCCAGGACCAGCCCAGGGCTCCCATCCAGCCTGCCAGGAGCTGCTCTGGGGCAGCTCCTCCAGCCAGCACCCAGGGCCACCCGCACTTCTCGTGGGTGCCACTGCCCTCTGCAGTCCCCAGTGGAACACGCAGCTCACCGCCACGCAGCCGGGACATCCCTCTGGCACCCTCTCCTTCCAGCCTCACCTCACATGGGCTTCCCTACAAAGTCCCAGCCCAGAAGGTAATTCATCCAAAGAAATGCGTTTACCGGCAGTGGGAGCACTGGAAATGGCGCTGGGGGCGAGTGGGGGCTCTGACCCCCCACCCCGTGCATCGCACCAGCTGGGAACACCCCAGCCAAGCCGCGGTTCTTGCAGACGGTGCCGAGGAATGGCCAAAAGCCTGACCAGAGAGCGTGTTATCCCACACTAACCCCTCCACCTGGGTCCGTTCGCAGGAAACCTTCCCTCTTAAAGCCGGTCCCGAGAACGCAACTAAACGTGCCCCAAACATCCAAGAGCGGAGCCGCGGCCAGGCGCTGCCTTCGGTCACATAGTTTGGGACATGCCTGACTCAGCTACGGATGTTTCGGTCTAAACTGGCTACTTCAGGCTGCGTTTGTAGTCAGCAAAGACTCAGTCAGTGGAGTGTAACACGCTCGGCTTGAGCTGAAAGTGGAAGTCGAAGCAGTCGAGGCGAGGAGGCAGAGAGCAGCACCGGGGAGAACACGCTGCAGAGGACAACAGCTTTGCCAGCTCGCGTAGAGGTCCTTGTTGAAGCTTTCTGGACCGCGGAGACCTGGCTGGGTCAGGATCGGGGCAGGACAGAGGGCAGGGCAGTGACAGTGCAGGGGAGCCACAACTACTTCAGCCACCCATGGAGACGCACCGCTCCAGAGGCAGAGAGCGGGCGAGCCCTCGGGACACCTCCAGGCTCCCAGGGAGCCACAGGGGATGGTGAACCTTCACCAGTGCCGGGTTTTCCCCCTTTTCCAGGCATTGGGGATCATGAGGTCCCAGCCAAAAGCACCTCTCGGGCCCCCTGAGGCTTTGGGGAGCGTGGCAGCAGGCAGATGCCAGACCTCTGCCTGCCTCGCCGGGTGCTGCCCACGAGCCTTGCCCCGTCCTGCCCCAGCTCTGCGATGGGGGATGCCGCCCCTGCACAAGCCCTGCTCCTTCTGCTCGGGGCTGGGGGACCCCCCGCAAACTCAACCCTATCCCTCCCGCCGCCGTGCTGTATTCCTGCCGCCGCGGAGCCGAGCTCCGCACACCCGGCAAGCTTCCTGGCTTTCTCCTCGTCCTGCGGCTGAGCAGACGCGCTCCTCGCAACGCAGCTAAGAGCGAGGACCGGCCTTGGGAGCACTGCCTTGAACCCCTGCTCTTCCCTGGGCTGCACGGAGAGACCAGAAGAAATCCCCAGGGAGTCTGCTGGCTGCCCGCAACTGGTTTTGGAGGTGTCCTGGGAAGTGCCCTCGCTCCAGCCCAGCCTGGCACTCCTCCCCAGCCGTCCTTGCAGGCTGCCAGCCAGGACAGACCTTGGTCTGAGCACATTGGCCATGCTGGTGAGCTAGCAGCTACAGTTAGGAAGAAACATTCCTGCTTTGAAGGCTTTTCTTGGTAAGCCGGTCAGATTATTACATATAAAATCGACGCTGCAGTGCAAAAAGTGGAAATAAGAGCCTCTTGTTTTATGTGCGTATTAGCACAAGCGCTGAGCGGTATTTGCTTTGTAGCAGCAAGTTAATCATAAAAGCAGTCTAGTATGTGGCTTGTTTGCAAAATGGAAAGCAGAAGATAAGAAAGGGCATCTGCGCCGAGGGCGCTCGCACCTGGGTGCTTCTGGCATAGCTTGAACAGAGACTCGAACACCCATGGCTCCCACGCGACGCTCCCCACCCCGCGCCCCGAGTCCACCTTTAAAAGCCCTGATAATATTGCTGTTATGAATACAACGAGGGCAAGAAAGACAGCGAGGCCGGGCTGATTCCTGGGGGAGAAACGGCAGAATGATAATCCCTGACAGAGCTGGAGCTGAAGATTCAGATATCCACCACTGCCCCCTGATCCCCGTGCAGCGCAGAGCACTCGGCTCCCAGTTCCATGAACCGGTGCCAATTTTCAAGACCCAGTAAGCTGAACAAGAGCCTGCGGGCCAAATTCACCCAACATTTAGTTGTGTCAGAGCTCATACGGTTTTACCAGTGATTAATTTGTATCTTTAGGTACAGAATCGTAATGGGCTCGAGCACTCTGGGAGCAACGTTTCGATAGAGAAACAGCGTGACGGCGGTCCCAAACTCAGACTCTGAACACTGAAATCCCCCCAACCCGCATCATTACAAGACACCTGGGCAACATAAACGCGTCTCCGCTGTCCCCTGCCTCACTGCCTGCAGGTGAATGGTGCTCACGAGCTGTATGCTGTTTCTCCGCATTGCTCAAGCCTAGCATCCCCTCCCTGCCGGTGAAACCCTGCTCTGAGGACAAACCGCATCGTCTCACCAGTCCTGAGGGATGCATCGCCAGAATATTTATGGTGCAACTCCAGGGCTTGGCCTCGCGGTCTCAGTTCTTGGGCTGAGACACAGCGGTGACAGCAACGCCGCCGTTCCAGTGACCAACCTACACCACCTCACCTTCACACAACGTCAACAGGCGCTTTGCACATCCAAAGCTCAGCTCGCTCTCAGCTCTGTGGCTGCTCCGAGCCCTCAGCACTTCCGAAGGAGCATCTCCTCGGCTGCTGCTCCTGCCCGCACCGTCGCCACCATCCACCCTGCTAGCAGCTCGGGCTCTGGAGACAGCCGCCGCTCCCAGAGCTCCCTCCATCCCAGCTCCTGGCCGCAACCGCCTCCCTCCCGGCTCCCGGGCACAACACGCAAGCCTGGGACAGGGACATCAGAGCAACCTTCACCCGGCCAGCGCCTGGAGCGCGTACCTGACCCTGCAGCCTGGCTCCTGCAGCCTGGCTCCGGCCGTATCAGTGCTCGCAGGGTACCTGGGGCCAGGCGCATGCCTGGGATCGGCACACGCTCTCGGTTTAAAAATAAGCAAATGTCAGCACGTGAGCACACGGTGACAGCTGAGCCAGCGGCGTCAATATGGGCTGAACGCAGCCTGCCTTTCCAAACGCGTCGTCGGCTGTGTGGTGAACGGGATCTTCTCCCCAGCCGCGGCACCCATCTTTTGCTTGCTCCGACCGCCCTTTGCAGAGGACGCAGCAGGGGGTTACTTGCTCTTCAGGGACCTACAGGTGGGCTGTGGGAACGGCGAGTCCCGAGCGTGGCCTGAGCTGTTTGTGTTGAGGGCTCCGCTCTCAAAGGGAGAGCGGGCGGAGGTCGCCGTCGTTGCTAGAGGAACACGCCAAGTGTCATTGCCAAAGGCAAGGGTAGAGCCTGGGGCGCTCGGCGTGGGCAGCAGCTGCCCGCGGGGGGACCCTGTCCCCACTGGTCTCTGTCCTCAGCTTGGTCTTAGTCTAGCCTCAGCCTCACCCCCTCCTCCCAGCTCACGCCTTTTCACACCGGTCTCCTCTAATCCACCCTTATTTCTCACCCTTTTCAGGTTCGTGACCTTGACCTAGTCTTCCCGCTGCGGCACCGCCGGTGTTTACCAGAGCCTCCATTAACGCTCGACCTGACGTGGAACAGCAGGAAACTAAGCTTCTAGTTGATTATAGTTTGTGTAAATTGGCTTACATTTGGGCAACAGATATTTACAAAATCTCTTCTCCCTTCCCAAATGCAAATTCCTTGCTCGGAGCAGGGAGGGAGGCTGGGGGGGCAGCGCTGCTCCAAGGAAAGGTCCGCAGAACTACGGCCACCTGAGAGACAAGGGTCAATCCTCGCCTGCCTCTGCGCTGGGATAAAATAAATACATACAGAAAGGAGAGCCAAGCTGAGGCGGACCCAAAAAGAAGTAAACTTGCAGCTCAGCCACCCCCCGCCGGCAGAGCTCTAAGCAACTGGAAACTTAAGCACGGGAACTTGCAGCGGGAGCGACCCAAGGGCCGGGCGACCCAAGCGCCCGGCTCATCGACAGCCCCTGGGAACGCGTTATCTCTGGGAACACGCGCGCA
>VZTL01076694.1:31651-44838 GCA_013400535.1 Scopus umbretta
TGATATCCTGAGCCCTATTTGACATTACAGACTCCTAATTTTAATATCCTGTTGATGACCATTGGACAGGTCCCTTTCTTACACCAGGTGTATGCTTGTGTGCCATCTTCAGTCAGAGCCGTGGCAAAAGGCCAAATGCTTTCAACGCCTTTTTAGCTCAACTGAACTAAACTGGAAGAGTTCAGCCCTTCACCAGTACTTACATGACTTCCAGAACCTAGCAAGATAGATTATAATGCACACACCTTGAAAAGCAACTACACAAAGCAATATGCTTTTACAAATGCATCCCTTAGATGTACTTTTACTCAGTCCTCAGAGTAAAACGATAAATTTGGAGCTGAGAGATGTACATGGCTTGGGAAGAGGGGCCAGGATTCAAGCCAGGCTCTTGTATCTTCAACAGAGCCTGAACTACACTACCGAAACCAGCCCTCCCCCTGACAATACCTAGGCAAGCCCACTCCTCTTCTCAGAACAGAGAACAGATGCGTGAAGCTCAGAAGGCGACACTTACCCTTTCACCAACAGCATTTGCTCAATTGTGTCTGGAAGAGGCATACCATAGCTTTCTGGCAGAAATAAGGTCAGAATTCCTGACAGCACAGTCAGGCTCCCCATCAGGATGTAAGGCAGGAATCGATCATAGGCACCTAGCAGAATACACAAAACAGAAGATAGCGTCAGCTTGAAGTCTCTGATAATGTTTGTACCTAGGTACAGGGCTTTATCTGTGCAAGATCCATGCTTTCAAGTAAAAAGCAAACCAACCAAACCCCCTCGCAGTCTGGCATTCAAAGCATACGTTGTTTTAAACGCGGCTTTAGGAACCCAAGAGACTGGGTAACAATACTGGTAAGCACTGTCCCTATTGAGCCAGTAAGACTGCGAGTCTTCCGAGCATCTCCTCAGCAGCGCACAAACCACAATTTCTCTGCGTTATGACCATTGCTCAGAGATGCTGAGACCCCATTTTCACCTGCAGTTTCACAACACACCCGAAAACAAAGAACGGTCGGAAAATCCCCGCAACCCACGGAGGCAGGACACTGACCTGGGTAAAAAGCACTGCTTTCCACCCGCCAGCACCTCCCCAGCGGCGGCACAGACGAGTTGACTTACCGAGGTAAACGAAGTAAGGCGAGAGGATGCTGCCCAGTCTAGAGGCCATGGAACTTGCTCCAACTCCCATGTTTCTCACTACTGTTGGGTAGAGCTCAGCCGTGTAAACATAAACCATTGAAAAGGCAGATGTGATCCCGAATTTCCCTAACATCACCAGTACAATAGATAGCGCACGAATATCTGAAATCAAAACGCAGCAAGGATTTCAATAAAGCTCTGACAGTTCACGGCATCTCTTAATTCCATTGTGTTTGTATAACTCCTGTCTAATTAATTCTAGTATCGGGTGTCTTTTTTTCCCCCGTACATGTCTACAAGCATGGGCAACATTTTTTATTTATTTTAAATTACCAGGACTCAACATTTTCATTTCCTTGAGAATGGGGCTTCCTGCCAAGTAACAAATAAGAAGAGAGCACGAACTGGAGAGGTCCTCTCAGATTTCAGGGGCCAGATCTCTGCTATTGCAAACAATGCCATATATCCCTTCTTAGTAAGGCGAACAAAGTTAAACATTTGAAAAAAAGTTATTTTTAGTTTCCCGCTCTGGTTTTTCATTAACGTTCCTAGCTACAAGTCAATAATTTAATCATAGGAAGCCAGGCTGACTTTAGCTGGGACATTTAAGATTTGAAAACCAAAACAGATCTCATCAGTGCCAATGGACTCAAAGGACTGGAGAAAGAGAATGCAACACATGCATCACCTGTATAAAATAAACAAGGCACTTCTTGTGCATTCTCTTTTGCTTATTCTTTGATATGTACACAAGTGCTAAGCACCAACACCGCCCCATCATACTCAACATCATCACCAGTAAGAGGCCATAACCCTCTTAATCTAACTAGCCTAAAGATATATATGGCTTGATATCCAATAAATGCTGTTTTGTCCTCTTTTCCATTCACCAAACATTATTTTAACTATCAACACTAATTCAGTACAAGCATTTTTGCTTATGAAAAATGCTTCCACAATGACTCCCTCCAATAGAACTGTTTAAACAAGCCGTAAAGAGACAGTCATCAACAGTTGTCGGAGAAGTAAGTTCTGCAGCCTCTTAGGAACCTCTGCTTACCAAATTCTGGTTGCTCTAGTCCTGGTTTTACACTGGGACCTTACCAGGGCACCTTGCCAGGGTGTACATTAAAGCAAAACTGGACTACAGAGCTGATCCCAACAGAGCACAAAGCCAACGACCCACCTTTAAAAACAGATCTGAATTGACATGTTGCGCGAGCTCCCTGCGCAGCACCACTAAGAACCAAGGAAGAGGGGCAAAGATAGGGAACGAATAGCTGTATTTAGTCCCCTCAGGACACTTTTCCTCCACATCTGCCCAGTGCATGGTACTGCACTTCACCTGTCATACATATCTGAGATCAACTAATGATTCCATACGTGAAGGCACCAGCTGAATGAAGAGAAGAACACAGCCTCCCAAGAATAACGCAGCAGCCATTGAATACCGTCGAGGGAGATTTCGAAGCAGCAGCCAGGAAATAATGTAGGCTGGAACTTCAATCACCGCCGAGAGAAAGCAGTTCACATAGACATCTCCATGCAAGTTAGGTGTGTCGAGAGAAAGTCCAAAATAACCAACAGAGATGATCATCCTGAAAGAAACAGAATAACAGGATCAGACAATTTTCTCTTCTTCCTGAGGTTGCCATGAGCCTCTGTTAAGCACAGAAATCACTGTGCAAGGCAAATTCAGCGTCTGCCAGATTCCTTCACCTTTGAAGCATCTTAAATGCTGACTTCAGAAACAGCAAGAGAACAATTACACAGTGCTGATGCTTTTTATCTTTCAAGTTTATCTTGAATTTAAGGAATAAAATAGATTTAAAAAAAAAAGTATATTCTATTCAGCATTAACACAATTAGGTGACTCTAGAGCTGCTGCTAGCCTTGCCGAGCCTATGAGCCCACCAGTGCTGGACGGTCCTGCAGCTATAGCGGTCATACTTCTTTTCTGGTGCCATTGCATGACTTTGCCACTGTTCATCCCACACTCACTCAGACCTTGCAAGGAAGCTCTGGCTACTCGTTGCTTTTAGACATCTCCTTTGTCTCTGCTAGTCGAGCTGATGGAGAGGGGCTGACTACTTCTCACATACATCCCCGTATTTCAGGTCACCCCTGGGAGACAAGTGATAATCATTCACAATGCAGTGATACAGCAGTTCCTACTACTGGTAGTTATAACCTTAACCTGAAAGTCTGGACTACTGAATTTTACTGCTGCTGAGGCCTACAGTAGCTTTTCATTATGTTTATCAGGGAGCTCTGGAGAACATTGTTTCTGGGTCATTACCTTCCATGCTTTGTGTATGAAGTCAGAGAGGAGGAGTATGGCAACCTGGCAGACTCAAAAAAACCCAGAATTTTCTCTGCCATGCCCCAGGCTGGCTGGGCAGCAGCCAAGTCACGTTTGCATGGCTTGGTGCCTGGGCTGGTCAGTGTAGCAGGACAGAGCTTGGTGGCTGGGAATACTGCCATCTCAACCGTGCCACTGCCAGATAAAAACTGGCTTCCACGTGCTCAAGGGAAACCCATCACTGGCCTAGGAGATAAATACTGTTGTGTCTTGGGAGATGCTGGGAAGAGAGGGTTATGCTTCACCAAGTCACACGTGGCAGTTAAGGGAATAACAGGCACTGGGTCAGGACGTGTCCAGGTGCAACGGCGAGGCACGAGCACTCGGCACTTCATCTCCTTCAGCACCTACATTTTAACAGAACCCGGAGCAAAAGCACTGCACAGCGCGAAGTGGATCGCTGACCAAAGATTCTTTCCTCCTCCTCACTTCACATGGGAAGAGCCTTCACGGTCCATTTGCTTAAAAGAAGTTGCCTAGTGTACCTGGGAAGGTCTGAAGTCATACAGCTGAGGGTAGCCCCCCTGCTGCTGTGCGTGCCCTGCCAGCTAAAGCTATTCTTCTCAAGAGTAGTTATGCAGTGTTTTCCACGATGCTGCGCAATATGCCCAGCCCTGTGCTCCGTGGAATTCTTCTTATATGCAACAAAGTGTGCTTGCTGGAACTCACTTTCGGTAGCAGTTTGCCTTAGCTTATCACACTGGCAAACCTTGAGACAGTTACACATTTTCTAGGAAAACTTTAGGGGTATTTGCACATTCCAGGGTGATGAGAAGCCAAACTTTCTCCTCCCTGATGCAAACCCAGCAAAGGGATTAGTTTAAAGGCCCGCTACTTACTCAAAATTAACAAAACATTCAGCAGTATGTAAAGGTGATATATGGCTATCTGCAACCACTCTCTTTGACAGAGCTTCTTTTATGAGATCTTTCAATTCATAATGCAGAATATACCATCGGCATACTGTGGGTTGGAAAACATTGCTGTAAGTTGGCACAGGATGCTTTATATTTTGGCAAATTAATTAAAAGGAGGTTAGGCAACCAACACGCAAGGTAAAGATAGTGGAAAAATTGCCCAAATCAACTGAGTACTTTTCTGCAAGAGGAGGTAAGATTGTGTCAGTCACACGTTTGACTCTGCCTATCATAAAACTTCATTTGTCATGTGGTAGAAAGCCCTTCAGCATATGGAACGGATCACATACTGCCACGTCACTCTGCTTCTCTCAGATGCTTTGTCCTACCAGAAATGCTGTTTAAATGGGTTTTGCGTTTGATTTTCACACGTGCAAAATTGGCTGTGCCTAGGAACTTGCTACTTCCCTACTACAAGCAGATTAGAAGAAGTAGGGCAGTCTCAACTCTCTAGCTCACTTCCATTAAAGGTAAGAGTCAGCATTTGGTCTTGGAGGGAAAACAACAGCATCTAGAAACTGTACTGACATGTCTGTAAAGAATAACATTACTTTTCTTTTTTGAGCTGTTTCCTGCTCAAGTTCCCTTCTCAGCATGTTTGTAGCACTGTGCTTAGTGATAGGCAAGGGAATCCATCTTAAATATTAGCCAAGTCATCCTTTGACCCAAAAAGCCACATCAGCTTGTACGCACTGGCAACTCAGCGGACTGAACTCCAAGGCTTTCCCTCAATAAAGCACAGGAACATTGTTCAACAAGGCAGCAAATAGACTCTGTTAGTTCCAAAGCACTTGAGGGACCTTCTTGGTTAGGATCCTGCAGGTACGTGCACTAATTAAACCTCACTTTCGTAGCCACTGGCAGGCTGTAAGTTAGCCCCTCCATTTTCTCTCTTCTGAGCAATTACAACTTCACCAAGATTTCCAGTAAAAGAAAGTGACAACCGTTTAGTCAAATTGAGCGTACAGTCTGGCTTCAGCTAGTGCAAAACCAAGCTGAAGATGGGAGGTAGACAGAGTAGCTAGCAGGAAAGTCTAGGGAAATCTCAGATTAGAACTTCAAAGGCAGCTGTATCCCTCCAAGAGACAACACAAAAGAAATGGGAAGATTCCCCTCGCAAGTCAGGCATGGATCGCGGACCCCTGGGCAGAAGTCCTCTGACTGGGGGACAGGGCATGACTCATTCCTCTTAAAAGACTTTGCTACAGTCAGATGAGGATTCCCCAAGGACCAGTATCAGGCAGGATTCCCACGCATCATTGCCAGCTGATCTGATTCTCGCTCAGTTCAGGATATGCCTGACTGCTTCAGAAAGAAATAACAATCCAGATGTGTTTCTAGACGGTGACTGAAATGAAGAAGCTACGTAACCAGAATTTTGTTGCTTCAACAAGCAGGTCAGCATTTTTTGAGCTGGTTTTGTCCGTATCTCTTCAGAATACCTGAGTGTTCAAAGAACAGTTTTTTATTACTTTGCTGCTTTTGTGCTTACGTACTCGTGAACCACAGCTGCTTACCAAAGAATCACTGACATAATTGTGATAGTTAGGATATTTCGGGTTTTCATTAGATCCAAAATGGTGTATGTCTGTTGCTTCGGGGAATTCAAATCTTGCAGCTGGAAACAAAACAGACAAAAAAACCCATGGGATCATTAACTTTCCTGCAAGCAGAATTATTGTGAAAGTAAGTCCCCCCCAAACTTATACATCAGTATTTTGATAAGCTGCAGAGCTGAAACAGATGCCTCACCTTTAACCAACCACGTATAAGCCATAAGAGCCAACTACCTGTGAAAGTAGTTGCTCCTCCCCAATTGAAAGTCACTTAAAATTTAGGCTGAAACTTGTAATAATTTTTTCTGCCTGAGGCTCCAGAAAGCAACTGCTTAATAGTTACTCTTATTTTTGAATTATAAAGCAGCAGCATTAATTTATGATTTATATGTCACTATTGGCAGGGTTCTGATGTCCAGTTTTGAGGACTGCACCCCGAGGATCATGCAAATCAACTGCACCCAGACAAGAAGAGAGCAACAAGGATGATGAGACATTTGAAAAAATGTGATCTGTACAAGTCTGAAAGCAGTGGGTTTATTTAACCTAAGGGCCAGAAGACCAAGGGAGTCTTAAAAGACCAAGAATGGTCTTCAAAGACCAGCAAAAAAAAAAAAAAGTGATAAACTGTCCTCTTCGCCTACTGCAGACAAGGCAAGGAATAACAAGATTAAACTGCAGCAGGACAGATTTAGTAAATGACTCCTCATGCTGGACTTAACAGTAACGTCTTGAAACCGAGACAAACTGGCTAATGAGCTGTAAGAGTCCCCATCATTATCTAGCCTGGTTTAGAGATCTTCTTCTAAGAATACAAGCAGAAAGACAAATTTCTCCTTTCCCCATGAAGCTTTCCAGCTCCCCAAAATAAAACCACTTCCATGTAAACAATGCAAAGATATTCATCCGTGAAACATGTGACCAAGTTTTGTGCTCAATAAGATTGTAAAAAAGGAAAGAATTTAAGGTTTTGTTTTTTTTTTTTAAATTTAGGATTTTAATTCAGCCCCCTAACAAGGGGTAACAAGGGAGAGATTTTTCAAAATATGTAAAAGGCGATTTAGGAGGACAAGTTCTGTTGATTAAAACTATCAACTCTGATAAAGCAATGCTATATGGCTGAAGCACCAGAGTTTTCTAGATGTGTCATATTCTTGTTATCACAAAAGATGGTATATTTTCAGGATTTATCACAGGCTACTTACTCATCAATTTAGCGGTATTCTTAACAGCCTTACAGCAAGAACATTAACAAGATTTTGATCTTACAATCTTCCACAGAGATTCTTTTTTCTGTTAGGACATTTTGTATCTATCTGAATCTGTGACTCCATCAACAGTTAGAAATCTAACCAAGAAAGAAGCAAGCATCCGCCTTAGCAGCTCAAAATTATCAAAGGAAAAAAGGTAATATTGAAATCGTTTTAATTCTGACACTTTTTGAATTCTAAGCTACCAAGACACCTCACAACATTTAAGTGAGGAACTCACTTTCCAGAACTAGAAGAATCGCTCTTGCCTGACAGACCTCTATTATGTGCAAGCACAATAAACTGTATACAAAGATCGCTTCCTCCCTTGATTTTTTAAGTCAGCGTGACCTGAGAATGTAAAATTAAATTTTAACGTGTTTAAAGACTGCATGCCTTTTGTCGGCACTGTATACTCCTTCACGGTACGTGCAAGTGGTTATCATAAGAGTAAACTCTGATTGTAGCTTCAAAATAGTGCAATTATTCACTACTTCAAACTTTTCTGAACTCTTTCTGCCTGGTCTAATATACCATACTCTACTCGGTATTAGTTCAGCTTACAACACTTTTTTCCCTAAAACGTCAGGCCGGTCAGGCAGAAGTAGTTGTATGTATTGCAGGACGTGACACCCCAATAAAGAGATAAAAGCAACCGTTAGTTTAACTTAATTCCTCATCAACCTCTCTTCCATCTTCCGTTAGTGATGTTTCTTTTGGCAAGCTAGTTGCTTGGACACCGATTTGGGGCCCTTAACTCAAAATACACAGTTTACAAGACACTGAGGAGATAAAGTATCACGGGAACACCAAGTTTATGTAACCCCCGCAGCCAGGTGAGAACCCTCTCCGAGTGATACTTTGTTCTGAAGACCTGACGGATGAAATAGCGGTCTGATGCTCGTGCATGCCAAACTTCAGAGCATTTGCTTTCATAAATCTTCATTTTCTACAGAAGGCAAACAGTTCTTTGCATTCGATAGCTCTCATGCTGCCTGAAGCCAAACCGCCCACCACACAAACTGCAGTCAGCTTTACAGTTCGCAGCCCTTTCTCATAAATCACATGATCTTTCCTAAGGACTCTCCAGTTTTGCCACTATTTGTTGCCAAGAAACTAGCAAACAGGAAACAAAGAAAGGAGAAAAAGCAAACAAACCACAAGACAAAACCAGGAACAGTAACATTCAGAGAGTCACAGCTGATGAGAAAAAAAGGACCCTGCCTTTTAGGAGCTGGATAAGCAGACAACATAATCCTCAACAGGACAGGCTAGAACAAGAAGCTATGAGAAGGGCAGGGAGGGTAAAAGGATTACTTGAAACTACACGTACCATCCAAACATTTCTATCCCTCTCCTATGGGATGATTCAGCCAACCCTATATGTGCTCTGCAGCTTGTTTGCAACTAGTCACCTGCCGGACCCTAACTGCTTTTGAAACCTCTGGAGCCTAAATATTGCAGGTGCTGCTCTCCAGCTGCACGGGTTCGAGGAATACTCCAAACATGAGCTCAGGTTGCTTCTCCAGAACTCGCGTTCCAACTGCACGAGGGCTAAGGGCCAGCTGGATTTTTAAGAACCTCTCTGTAGCGTAAACATGCTTCCTAAAAACTCAAGAGAGGCTGCGAGCCTTCTGCTTTACAGCTCTTCAGAAAGCAGACAAAAGAACAGAGTAAACAGACCACCGATGAAGAAAAGCTTTGCACAGATTTTTTTTGGTCAAAGCATTACTTTTACATTAAAAAGTATTCTGGATTGAAACAGTGCCTGTTCGCCGAGCTCATCTGCCTTTCAGTGTCAGAATATTAATCTGTGTTTCTGAAAGTTGACGTGCAATGATTTATCTGCAAATAAGCACCCTGCTTATTCACAGCCCACCCTGCTGCAGAAGTCAGCATTTAGCCTCGTCCAGCGCTCCCCTGGGCAACATCCCTGCTCTTGCCCCTGCCTTCTGCTGCTTCGCAAGCCAGCCCCATTCAGAGATGGCAAACAGATCAGTATTTCTTTCTAAGAACGGGAGGTGGAGGATTCCAGGGACAGTGACCTTAAGCAGATGTTGGAGCCAGAGTTTATTTTCAGTTCTCCTGCTGTAATGCTGGCAATGGGTGAGTTTTCATGCTTACAGCATGAGAAGGAAGAAGGAAAAAAAGGAAAAAAGCATGTTCCAAAGAAAATCCAGGGTGAAAGCTCTCATAAGAAGGTCTGGGTTTTCCTGGCATTCTCACTCTGTTCCAGCAAGACCAGCATGTCTGCCCTACTATCTACAAATAAGTCTGGACAAACAGGTTTGCACCTCAGGTAACTTCAACCCAAGGGAAGCTGTTTCAATCTCAATAGCGAACACACCACAGTTTGATGGCTAACCATTTTCCTTAGTCTGGTACAGAGGCCTTGTAAAGCAAGTGAATATTCAAGGTATTGTCATGTAAAGAACAAGACAACGCGGTCAACTGTCAGCCAGAACACAATGAGGCAAGTGCCCAGACAGACGCCACAGATTTGCCTAGAGAGGTGCCCGTTCTCCTGGATTATGCAAACCCTTTGTCTGTCTGACTTTCGGAGATGATGTTGGAATGAGTGTGGAACTGCTTCTACACCTTAAGGTCACCAACAGCTCAGACAAATGGGGGATACCTAGAGGAAACAAGAACATGTTGGAAGAAAGGGATGGGGGAAGGAAGGAGCTCAAGTGCTGTTCTCCTCTCAGAGGAGTAGAAATTCAACTTGAATATGGACTTGAATGACAATGACATTCTTTCCACTGCCACTGGCCAGGATTAGTCCTGTGTTAGACTTTTATAGAACTGTATTAGATTGCGCAAGCATAAAATCTGTACAGAGCAAATGTTTAGATCACAAAGCAACAGGTACCTCAAATTCATTACCTTCTCCCAAAAACTAGAGTTTAAAAGGAAAAAAGGTGGCTGTAAACTGGATCAAAAAGGTGTTTGCATTAGAATGCATGTTGGCATTCCCATGGAATGGCACAGCAAGGGCTTTGCAAATCTTAACGAAGCAGGGAAAGAGTATTCTGCTTTTCAGGAAAAGGACAACCTTTTACCCATTTGAGAAGTACATAATCCACTGCAGGCATAACCCAATTCATACGTCTGGAAATGAATCACTTTACGTGGTCATTAACAGGTCCAGCAACCAGCTGGACTGCTGAATAAATCTTACCTCACTAGGGTCAAGTATTACATCGGGGGCTGTAATGCCATTAGTTTTTGCAGCTTTTCGGATGATGTCTTCTGCCTCTTGAAATCTTCCCTGGGAGATCAGCCACCGTGGAGATTCTGGAATGACCCTGCAAAAAAGATTCAGAATAACGAGCCTGCATTTCCACAGAAAACACTGCTGCAGGCACCAATACACATTGTTCCAGGCATGAAGAGCTCAAAACTTGCCATAGCTTGCAGACATTAAAGCAACGACAACAATCTGAAATCAGATTTACAAAAGCAGACTAGCA
Organism: Scopus umbretta; assembly: GCA_013400535.1. Classification (NCBI taxonomy): domain Eukaryota; kingdom Metazoa; phylum Chordata; class Aves; order Pelecaniformes; family Scopidae; genus Scopus; species Scopus umbretta. The sequence goes on from VZTL01076694.1 coordinate 42,353, forward strand.
TACCGAACAAGAGCAGACTAAAATGCATTTGTGGATTTTAGAAATACTGAAGAAATAAGCAGTGACTTAGAAAACAAGAGCAATCAAAACCTTCAAAGTATGGGAAAACAGTTTAATTAAAGAAATTCAGACGTGTGAATACGCAAGCAGCACACTGTATATTAAGAGACATATCTTAGAGAACAACACACACAACATTAGTAACTGTGAATACTGTCACATAAAGGCAAGGCAGAAAGTCAAATTCGCCTGAGTCGTTCAACTCTAAGAAACTGGATGGAATCACAAACATAGATGTGAGCGTAAGTGAAGAAACACCACCACCGTGTGGACTACTTAAACCTTACATGCCACCTAAAAGTAGTATTTCATCAACTAGGGAAGCAAACGCGGGAATCTCACAGATGTGCAAGTACCGTTTTGTAGCCTGTCGTATAAATGTCACTCTAGCATTGCCCACCCTCCCAAAACAACTGGCTTCTCCCTCTGCCCTTAGTTCAGGCCTACTCTTAAAAGTTCACAGATTTCTGGTGGTGCAGAAGGATGAGTTTTATTGACTTTTTTTTTTCTTGCATGTGCATCATTTAATTTTATAGAAGCCTATAAGAGAACGAAGAATAGGCTTTTCAGGCATGAGTCAGATCACCCACAAAGCTATGGACTTGCAGCTAAAGGACCAGGAAGAGTAAAGGACACAACGTCCATTCTTTACGTGCCCATTCCTGAATTTCATTGGTAAAGGCTGGTTGGCTTGGAGACCGGATCTTAAAAATCTGCAGACGGGACCTTCCAAAGACTAAAGTCTTAAATTAGTTATACTCACCACCAGAGTGGGAGGCAGAGCAGCCCAGGTAAAGTCAGCGCCAGCAGCAGCATCCGCCAGTCTCTGATGAAGTAAGCAAACAGCGGCAGCAACATGTAGCCGAACGCATAAAATATGCAAACGCCCAGCGTGCAGAACAGCACACGAATTGATTTGCCAAGAATTTCTGTGCCTGTTCAAAAGGACAGAGGGAACATTAGTATTTTAACTTAACAGCAACCAAATAACTCACCGAAAATACCTCTAACGACTGGCTTTGAAATGTACTACGCTGGGTGGTTACAGCACACGGGGCGCTTGGCCGTCCTATTTTAGAGGCGCTGCAGATCTGCTTCCTGCAGTGATCCTGCGTCAGCCCAGGTAAACGGAAGAGAACCGGGTCGTACAGTAGTTCTGTAGTTCAAAGTAGCTAAAACTTCTACAATTCTATGTCCTTAGAATCTCCCATTTTACTTGAGGAGCTAAAACCACTTCGCGTACTACAAAACATTCACAAGACAGCCTCAGCTTGATCCCTGTAGGGTCCTCTTCAACTTATAGAGACCAGCTTCTTCAAAGGATAATTCAGAGATGCCTAAATTAGGTTCCTGACCCGTATCACCTTCTAAAGGACTATTTTGCCATTAGCCAAAAATCTTGCAGTCTTTTGGCGTACACGTGTGGAGGGTCACTAACGCAGGCCAGGCTAGTGGCAGTGGAATTAAATGCACTAACGTGGGCCACTGCTTCCCTCTGAAACGCTTTGGGACCTGCAGATCAGGAGAGGTAATCCTCCTCATTTCCACAGAAACGGAAGAAGATTACAGAAGCTGCAGCAGGAGGACTGCAGTCAGGTTAGCCAAACGCTGTTTCCACAGCTGCACTGCTCTTCTTTGGCCCAGAAGGGATTTCTTGCCAACATTTGGTACTTTGGACAGTGAGGCTACTGGCAATAATATTAATTAAAAAAAAAAAAAAAACAAACTGAATTTTTTAAAAATCCCAAATTCATAAGGTAATTCACATTCCCATCTGATCAAATATGGTCTTAGTTAAACTGAAAATATACCAAGCAGGAATCATTATGCCATTTAGTTTTTTACTATAGGCTGTTTTAAGTAGACTTTGTAATGCTTACTTGTATTTTTTCTTTTCTTTTACAAGTTTTTACATCAATTATGCATTTAGACCCCAAAACAGACAACAAAAATCCCTGAAAAATCATGTCTTACATGTCTAATCTTTCCAACTGGAAGACAGATTTTGTTTCAAATAATCAATTTCTGGGGTTTTTTTCCCTTTTTAGGATGGTAAGTCACAGATTAAATTCAGATTGCACTTCCATCAACGGGGAACTTCCAAGGAGAGCATGAGTTATCCGTGCATGGTGAGGCCACACTCTCAACAGCGAAACAAATCAACCCTAAGCCAGTACTGAAAAGGAGCAGGAAAAGCACAAGACCAAAGAGCGCGTACTGTGCCCAGCAGGACTTGCATACCGAGAACAAACGCTGCCACGTAGTTAGATATCTGTCCCATGCCGACCAGCACAAAGAACACTGAAAACATCTCCCAGCTGGTAGAGAAGACCTGTATGAAGCTGAAGCCAGTCTGCATTACCAGAGTTGCAAACAGCACATTCTTCCTGCCAAACCTTCCAGATTTAATAATAAAAAAAAAAAAA
>VZTL01076694.1:44868-57133 GCA_013400535.1 Scopus umbretta
AAAAAAAAAGATTATACAACAGCATGAATGCAACCTTCAGAAATGGAAAAACAAGATTACTCATATGCATACTTAGGCAGATACAAAACAACTGCAAAAAGCAGAGGTTCAGGAAACGTGACACAGGCACAACTATTCTAAACACACTGAGAAATCCATGGCCAAGAGAAAATAATATTCCAAGGGCTGCTAGTTAAGTTGCCTTTAGGTATGTGCTAGAATGCTATCCCTTCCTTCCAGACAGGATAAGCAGGGAGACAGATCATTGGCAGCAAATTATTTAAAATGCAAGAGTATTAGGTGCTCCTTCTCCTCTAAGGAGCTCACAGTTCATGACACAGGTCAGCACATTAAAAAAAAACCAAAACCAAAACCAACCAACCAAAGAAAAAAAACCCCAAAAACAAAACCCAGTAAAAGAAGTAAATCTGAAAGAGAGGTAAAACTCAGATTTGTAAGATGCTACTATCAGTAAGTGATCCCATGCTGCCATCTTCATTCCACTTGGTTAAAAATATGAACCAATTTAAGGGATTCTAGCAATTCTACTAATGAAGTATTAAAAAAGAAATTAAACTAAACCCAACCCATCAAGCTGTTTTAAGAGTCAGTGCCAATGTCCTGGCCTGGGCAGCTCCACACCGCAAGCAGACTTTGCAGCCTATGACAGGACATCTGCTGAGGGCAGGTTCACCCAACTTCCATTCTGAAGTTAGACTTGACCAGGAGGTCTACAGTTGGGTGCCACAAGCCTCAGGTAGATCACAGCACATTAAGAACAGACTGTTACTTGAACCTGCAAAATATTTTGTCAACCTCACTGTCACGCCTGGCCAGGCGTGCGGGGCTCAGGCTCGCTGCAGGACCTTCTGTACCAGACAGGCGTATGGCAGCAGCAAAACACCTCGTGCAACCTCAACGAAACAGTCTCCTCGTGGGGCTGCTGGATGCACTTGGTCTCCAGACCATGGGCTAGATGCTGTTCAGTGGCTATGACACTAACTGGATGAGCTGTGCTGATGGCCTCCTCGACGGCACTTGGTGAGGATCTGCATGATCATTTGAGGAGACTCCTATGATGGTGAAGGTGGGAAACTTGTGGCTTCTGGCACCAGGAGAACAGCTCCTGCTTCACCTGCTGGCTGGCCACCATGGAAGACACCTGGCACTCTCATAGCAGGTGAGGGACTAGCAGCTCTGTTGAACAAAGCACCTGAGCCCTGCAGCAGCACCAGGATGAAGTGGTGGGAGACTCCTCACAGCGAAGAGGGGAAATCGCCCTTCACGCAGGAGAGCAGCTGGAAGGCATGGAGCTTTGCCCGTGGATGGACGATGAGCCAGCTGAGAAATTATGGGTTGGAATTAGCAGGCAGACCAATGCTGGCACCGCTGTGGGTGCCCGCTGCAGACCACCCCATCAGAAAGAAGTTGTCTTCTGTCAACCAGAGGAAGCCTTGTGTTCAAAGGCACTGGTCATCACAGGGGACTTCAACCCCTCCAATACCTGCTGGAGGGACAACACCCAGGAATCTTCTGAGGTGCATCGCTGACAACTTCCTAACACAGATGTCTGAGGAGCTGACAAGGGGAGACACTGCTGGACCCCATGCTTGCAAACAAGAGAGAACTGCTTCAGGATGTAAAGGTTGGCAGCAGCCGTGGCTGATGGCTGTGCAACGGTGAAGCGCAGGATCCTGAGGTGGGGAACAAGGCAGAAGCCAGGATCACAGGGAGACCAAACACTGGCCTGATCAAGGATCTGCTTGGAAAAATCCCATGGCATATGGCTCTGGAGAGAAGTCCAGGGGAGTCGGTTGATTTCCAAGGGTCATGGTCTCCAAGCTCAAGACTGGTCCAACCTGATAAGCAGGAAACCACGCAAAGGCCCTGAACGGGTGCTACAAGATTTGTGGCATAGGGATTATGTTTCAAAGAAACAGAAACTCTGCAAGGAAATCAGCAAATTAGAGGATACATATTGTTCTCTGGGAATCAGGAAGACAGCACAGCAAATCTCAGAGAGATAATCGGAAAAACTGAGCTTTAAAAGAAGTGTGTGTGGGGAAATCAAACCCCAAACCAACAACCTGTCAACGTCACAAAAATTCATGGTGTCTTCCATTTCTTCACGCTTGTACCGATAAATAAGAAAGCCAGCGTACTCTGGGACTAGAAATACAGAAAAAAAAAAAAAAAAATCCCTGAATAAGAAAAAGCCTTGCTTCTCTGAAGTACAGCTGAACAGCAGTCGCACTTTGCAGCTTCCACAAACACAGGTCATTGGACTTAGGTGTTGGATTTCATGATGAGAAAGAGAAGCTATGGGTGTTTATAAGAAGCAAATTTTAAATTTGACCTCAAAGAAAGGAAAACAAGCCTCAAGGAACTCTCTGAACGTAATCCAAAGTAATTAGAAGAAAATGTCATTAATCTGATTTTTACAGATGAAACTTGTCTCCTACACCTTTTTCTGGCATAAAACCAGTTTGCTCCAGAAGTGATTTTGCTGAAAAAATAAACAGATAAAGATAACACTAACAATTTTTGTAACATTCTGTTCTACTTCAGGACATTTACTCTATACACTCTGTACATTCAGATTAGACAGTCACAGAACAAAGACACATTAGTAGTTGCAGAAAGACACTTATTGCAGGCTTCACATACAAGAAGTGCTTACAAAACAGCATCAAACAAAGAGCCAGCAGCTCTGGTGTATATACTTTACTTGTCTGAGAGCTGTCCCGATACGAAAGATCCAAGCAGGACGCCCACAAAGAACAGGGAGGTGCTCAGGGGTCCCTTCCAGTCGTTGTCACATACGAGATCCCACTGTGGGGAGAGAGAACATGGAAGTCTTCTAATAAAACGTGAGTTCCCCTCCCTCCTCCTAAACGCCTCGGCTGAGCCCAGGTGAAAGCGTGTCCTTTGGACAGAAAACCCGCACGACAGAAATTAATAACCAACCTACGGCACAGATGCAGCTCCATGAAAATAACGGGAAGGGATGCTGGCCACCCGCCCTGAGCCACCTCGGGAGCAAGCCAGCTGAGGCCCCAGCGCTACCTTCAGGTGTGGCCCACGTGGCCTGCTTCACACAGGCGGTGGCTGTGCTATTCCCCCTACAAGTATACGAGTACACGCAGGGTTCAGCTCCCTTTCAAAGGCGCTGCAGCCCCTGAAACCGTTGCAATTCTGCTAGTTTTGGAAGGAGTGAGAATAGACCCCAAACGTGACTTCCCTGCCTATGGTAAAGTTTGCCATTAAAAATTTACATTTCTAATTTAAGAGAAATCGAACTACACAAACAAGAATATAGGGAAAAAAAAACCCAACCTCCTCCTTTATTGCATTTTAATATGGTTTTGAGAGACTGGAGACTGTTCACTGCTCACTGGGAACCTAACTAACGTAAATCATAATCGTTGGAATACAAATGAAAACATACACCAAACAAACCAAGATTCCCAAAATGAAAACAAAAAAGAGGAAGAAAACAAGACGCTTATTAAATGAAGACTGCAATCATTTCCAATCTCCCACCCGCTTCAGTCTGATGTTTTTGAAATAACACTCGTGTTATTTTTGTACCTATACCAACTGCTATTACTGAAAGAGTCTTGATTTTATTTTGGTTATCTGGGGGGAAAAAAGCGTGTAAATATTAGAAGAAAGGACAAAACCCAGCAGGGACACCCCATCCCCTACCTCACCGCTATGCTGCGACCGGAGGAGTTCCCAGAGCTCTCCTCGTTCTCCGATGTGAGGCCAAACCCTCCTGAGCTTAATGATTCCAACAGCTCCCACAGGGCCCCTTCTGATGTTTTGGGGATGGAAACTTTTCGTTTTTAAGCTGTATTAAAAAGGTCGAAATGAAAATATTTGCCCTGACTCCAATAATTAATCTCCCTTGTTCCCCAGTTACAAATAATTAAGTATAGTGTGTTTTCCTCTTTTTTTTTTTTTTTTTTTTTAAATTTGTGCTGGAACACCCTGCAAGATCTGCCCCTGCAGCTGCTGCGTGTCCCAGCTCCGCCATCCACCTCATCTGCCGTCCCGCACGTGGGAACGCCGGGGTTTTGCTTTGTTCGCCAGCTCTGCCTCCTTAGCATTAAGCCTTTGACTCCAGGAATCTCACAGCCCTCAGTCTATTAACAGTTCACGCTACAACTACACCCTAGTGTATGTTTTAAGGCCAGACGATCACTAAAAGGCATGCACTGAATGAACAACGCCGGCAACTGGCTTCCACTCCCAGATCCCCCGCGGCAAAACGCTGCTGATCCACCGCTTGTTTCATGGAAGAGCATCCAGTTTTGAACCAGAACTGGAAGTTTTCCTAGTGATGAATGATGCTCATTCATACAGGCTGCACCCTCATCAGTGGTGGGGTAACTTTAGCTGCCAATCTTTAGACTATCTCTTATATTTATCTCATTGTTATTATTTGTTAAGGTCATGGGAGCAAACAAAATACACCTTTCCCCAATTTGTAACTGCATGCAAGGCATTTCTTAACCTCTCCGTTGATAAACCTGATTGTGCTTTTAATCTGATTGTGCTTTTGTGCCTGAAGAACCTCTCCTTACACCAGATTTCACAGTCCTCTCGCCAAAAACCTTCCAATTCCCCCAACCCTTCCAGCCTCACACCACCTGAAGCACAGGCGCCAGCGCCCACAGCCACGCTCCAACAAATCCTACCAATGCCATCCATTACGCAGCAGGACAGACATTCCTTTCAGAACTGTAGCTTTCTAACGTGCTCACAAATGTATACCACTCAGGTAAGGGATTTAACTTACTATCGTTATCAGTATCATTTGGATTAAAACCTGTAATTAACATTTATAATTAAATCTGTAGTTATTCGACAAAAGCTGTGCTTCGTTACAGAGTAAAGCAGAGTTTGAGCAATTCTCTGACAACCACAGAGGCTGATCCAGCCAGGAAGCTTCAGCAAAAGGTATCTGGCAGCAAATGATAATTATCAAATTTACATAGGCCAAAGCGTTCAGTGGTTATCCTACGCCTTCATACAATGACACTTACTGGGAAAACAAATACCAGTCGCAGTACAAATCCTGTGTTAATACTCGCCTACTCCAAAGAATCGTCTTTGTATCGGCCACTGGAGCCAGACACCTCCAATAACAGAACTAAAATCTAGCTAGCCAAACACCTAGCTCAGTGATTTATAGTCTCTCATTACTAAATAAGTCATTATTTTCCAGCTGATCACCCCGTGCTTGCGAGTTAGCTGTCTCCTTTCATCTCCCTGACACTCTGTACTTTGGCACTAGGCTGCACAACACTTGGCTCGCCAGGCGCTGGCATGCTTGTGCCCAGTAACAAACATTTTCTTCAGACCACTGAGGTAGAGACGTTGCTTGGAAAAGTTCACGGTATCAAAATGTTTTGCACTGTTCTGCCAAAAGCTTCTTGCTATTGGCAGGTGGAAACGTATCGGTCCTTAAAACGTGGCAATGATTACCAGCTTGTTTTTCTGTCTGCTCTATCAAAGCAACAGTAGGAGCGGTTATGCTGAAGATCACTCGAACCAGGCACCAAAGTGAACCTCAACATCAAATTTCCAAGGGAAAACTACCTCGGTTGCGCAGTACCAGGTACTGACAGACTCCACAGGTGCACAACAATCAGAACAAAAGGATTTTAAGGTCTGTTACCCTTTGCCCTAGTAAATAAATGCTGAAGTCTTCAACTTCTTAATGACTCGCCAACAAGGTCTATTATATCGCCTGTTAATCATGGCGGCACGAGTCTTCCAGAACCACTCTGCAACCAGCCCCTTCCCTCAACTGTACATTGCCCAAGAAGGAGCCACCGAAGCATCGCTGTTAGAAGACCAGCATCGCAAAGAGCGAGTCTCCCAGGAGGGGTTGCTGACTGAATTCCGCTGCTGGCAGTGCTGTTTGGATACAGTATGCCGTGACCCAGTGCTCTAAAATCACGTCTATTTTCACTTCCTAGTATCCTTTTGAGTTCGCCTGCTAGCTGTAATGGTCTTTGCCCCAGTGAACGAGATAAGGTTAACCTCAGCAAGGTATCAGGGCTCCAAACAAGATAAAAACACTTCAGCTTTCTTTCAAAAAGCAGACGCCGATGTGGCGAGGCATCGAGCTCCTAAACGCCGGTACGCAACGTTCAAGGCACGGCACAGAGCATTCTCGCTCAATTTTATCGTAACTTTAGAAGAAGCATCCTTCTGTTGGAGTTTAAACGCATCTTCTTACTCAGACAGCTTGCAGATACTTTGGGCTGTAGCTACTTCCCAAACAATTCATCAGGTTGGGGTGATGTCTTCGTTAGCAGCCTCGCACCTAACAGCAATAATGACTTACGCATCAGAGGCGAGTTGCATGGCGAGATACGCACCTCCGGAATGGATTCCCGGCTGACGCCAGCTGCTGGTGAGGACGGGTGGGAAGAGGGGACGGGGCAAAGAGCTACGGGGATGGCCAGAAAATGTGGTCAGCTTGGGGGAGAAGATGGGGGACACCACAAGGGAGAGGGACTGAAGCAGTCACTTCTCAAGCACAGGCTTGGGGCCGGAGCATGAAACAGTCCTGGGTATTTACGGTCATCACATAAGCATCTCTTTAGGAGTGCACTTTCCAAGTTCTGCTTCGTCTCTCGCATGGCGAGCCAGCCACCTGGAACCAGGTCTCCAAATCCTTTACTATAAGGTAAGCCCAGTTACAAAACTGAGAAGAATAAAAAAGAAAAATAAACCCCCTGCTCCCTCAGACCTCCTCCCTCCCCCAACCACAAGACCCTCCCCAGCCACATTTTATTAGCTTCCAGCCTTTTATCACAATCCAACCCGAACAAGAGGTGTTATTGCAGGCTTAGCTAGGATTGCACCACGCAGCGCGCGGAGAAGCGTGTCAGTCATGCCAGACTGGTATTTCCTCTAGCTTCTCTTACACCTTTCCGATATTGAACTGAACGTTAACGTAACACCTCTATCCAAAACGAACACTACCCTACAATTTTCATGCAAACCACAATCGCAACGAAATTCAGACTCCAAGATAAAATACTTGAATTCTTTAAACTGCAAACTGTGGAACAACCTTCGAAGCACAAAACACGGGTGCGAAACTAGAACTGCAAGGGGAGTTTAGGCGGACAGGATGCCACAGACCTGGCTGAAGACACTGCCATACGACAAGTTAAAGAAGGTCTTTCCTCTAAGTTCTCCGGGCACTTCAAAACTTTAAGGGGTAAAGACTAACACCCCGTGCACAGGCCCGGCATCCACCGCGCTTGCGGAATACCACTCGTCTCGAAAGGAGAGCTGGCACTTCATGAATTGCTAACAGTAAATGCTGCAGTGGCTCTCATCCAGGCACCGATGCAGATCCCTTATCCTGCTTCACTTTCACTGCAATTATACCACCTTTAAGAGACGACAAAATGGAAAGCAACAAAATTCTGGCTGCTAACAAGATGCCTATCCTATTTAAGCATAACATTTGCCCAGTATTTTTAATGCATCATACCACAGAAATTACAAGTCTAATTATAGGGGAGCTCTTCAAAACATCAAAAGTTCTTGCAATACAGCGTCACAGCAAACAAATATATACCACCACCACATAGACACCACTACCAAATATGTCTGGAAAGTTACAGAAGTAGTTGCAAGGCCAGGAACAATATAATTTAGGACCTATCTTGGAAAAAAGCATGTTTCTCAGATTATAGAGAACTGTTCCACCACAGGAGCACCTGCACTTCTCTCACACCATTACTAGAACCCTACACAAAGATGAAATATGACAAAAACTTCCAAGAGCCTTACTCGGTTACAGCCCTGTTCTGTAAGGAAAAGGAATTTTTACAGCTACAATATATCGTGTCCTCCCACCCCTTTATTTATTTTTTTTTAAGCTGTTTTCCTCTCTGGCTGAGAATAACACGCATGACTGAAAAATGAAGTGGGATAGTCCCATGTGATAATATTTTCTTTTTAAAATCAACGTGTTAGCAAGAATTTTTGAAGCTAATCCAATAGCCTGTACACTCTCTTACCGCATGCTTCTCCCTGCAAGTAGAGCCAGGTTCTTCAAGAGAGTCTCACGGTCTCACAACTGAGTACTTACGACCTTCGATTCAGACCCTGGTCTTGTTTATACCCACATAAATATTCTCTGCTTATTTGAGAGCTATGGGTGTTATTAAACATCCTTTCCCCTGAAAATACATTTGTATCTTCCAAACACTTACAAGTTCTAGATGTTACATTAAAGCTTATTATCTAAATGTAAACAGAAGTCTGTATCTACAAAACATACATTCTGCTCAATTTCTCACCGTGCAGTTGTTTTAAATTTTGACAGAGGTAAAACTTGCATAGAACAGGAAGGAAAGTGCCAAACATTTTATAATTCCAGTGCAGAAACTTAACTCTCCCCCATACACCCCATTTTTGAGATGGCTGGAGAAAAAGGAGATAGGGCACTGATATCAGAAACTGAGAAACACGAGCCGAGCCTTCATCTACAAGTAAAGACAGCACGATGGGAACACTGCCCTATCATTAATTGCCCATGGTACCTCCAAAAGAGCATTGCTTCCATTTTAATGATAGGAGCTGCAGGCCTATCATTCTTGACTAGTACTAACCCTATTTTATGTTGCAAGGTCAGAAGTGTCTGTACTTCGTACAATTCTGAAGTCCTGCATTACGTGCTTCTTAAACCACACCTGGAAAACCTCGGCATTTCAGAAGCACTTTTGTACGTTTGTCATTCATATTCACTTCATAAACGAAAACTACACTTTTGTCCCTTCCTCTGACAAGACTATTAACACTAAGTTTTTGTACCTGCAAATCACCTAAAGCTCCTTCCATAGCTTTATCGGCTCCTGGGGCTGAGAAGTTGTCAATTTGAACTTCAGCCAGAAAAATAAGCAGGTATTGACCTACAGCAAGAAAAGAGGATGCACCTACGCGAAAAGATGAGAAATAATGGAGGTGGCTAACGTTAGCAAAGGGTTAGGCAAGAGCTGAACCTGGACGACATGGGCTTGATTTACACTGCAGCTGCTGGCTCCACTCTCCCAAAAGCCTGTGGAAATGACAATGTCTATGAGGAGCCTGTGTTTTCATTTTGCTAAAGCAAAACAATACATCCCTCTGCCTTCCAACAGAGAGTGAACATCGAAACCTCTAGTTCCACAGCTGTACCACAGTGCCCATTTGTGTCATGCCAGATGCCACCACCGCAGTCTCTGGAAGGTCCACCACGTGGCTCCCGCAGGTCTGGCATAACCCACCCATCTTCAGGGCCAGGGGTCCGACAGCACAGCAGGGCCCTTGGGTCCCCGCTGCGCAGGGAACGGAAACCTCCGCGCCCTCCTATCAGCCCAGCACCTTCTCTCCCTGCGCGCCCGCAGGGGACAGAGCGCCAGCCCTGCGATTCCCACCGTGCGCATCCTTCCTCTGCAAAAGCCAAACCGCCCCCGAAGCTTGTTACGAGCACACCAGGCACGAACCACGCAGCTCCGGAGCCCACCACCGGCGCTGAACCGATGTCAAATCGATGAACAACGCAAACACGTTTTTAGAAGTTCAGGATGAATACGGGCATACAGAAGTCGGTGTCCGTCTACGTTTCATTATGTAAGAATTACTCCCCGTAGGGACTAAAATCTTTTGACTGCTGTATCACCTAATGTCTTCTCGTTATATCGTATTTCTAGTCCACTCATGCTCTTCATAACTCCACTGCTCAATTTATTCCCAGCTATTCAGCATAGCCCCGTAACAGATATGACTGGCAGAAGAAGTTCCCTTAATTACCTCTGGTTTTATTCCTTTAACTACCACATACGAAACTTTTATTACTCCTACATTCTTTTTTTAATGGGACTTATGGAGGAATAAGAACGACACAGCTGGCTTCTTGAGCTGAAGTAAAGCTTTTCTTATCCCCCGAGCTACGGCATTTCAAGAAGTAAAGGACAGAAAGGGATTTTGTTACACTGGAGCTGGTTAAATACTGCAGACTGCCTAACAACAACCTTCTGTTGTTTGTGTGAGAAAAGGAAGTCTCTCTTCCAATGAGAGGGAACTGAATGTTTTAAAGTCTCCCCTGAAAAGCAGAACCGTGAACAAGGACTTTTTCTAGAGTCATGAAAGATTCAGCAAAAAGCTTTCTTAAAAAAAAAAAAAAATTCCCCCTTCCCCCTCCCAACCTCGGCTACGGAAATCTGGGACAAAGGTCCTCATGATTATTCAACAAGTTAGAGATACGAAACCAAACACAAGATTAGTGAATCATAAAAGCAGCAGCACCATGCCAAGACATTAAACAACACTGAAAACCTGCAAGTATGTGAAAGGCCACGGCTCTTGCAAAACTCCCCCAGAGGCATTCATGTGAAAGGCAAAAACCCCGCACTGCCTCCGTGCACGATGTCTGGGCAAATATTACCTCCCACAGACACAAAACATCTGCCAGACCATACAGACAACAGGCCAGAGCTGCCGTGGAGCCTCAGCAAAACGTCAGCAGCTCCTGTTTCTTCTGGATTATAAGGCTCCTCGACATTACTCTGGTGGCTCAAGATGTTTTAATTTGCATCGAGACAAAGCTCAGCGAAGAACCTGCGGAGACAAAGTACTGGCTGAAACCGTGTCTAAGCCAGATCAACCATTATCATAAGGCACTCGGAACAAAACCCGTACGTTCACCCGCGAGCGGGGCTGCCCCGAGAAGATGCCAATTGCCTTACGCTGCCCGAAGAGCGGCTCGGCCTTTCACAAAAGGGCGTTTCAGCAATGACCAGGGTCTAGAAATCCAGAGCAGCTCTCCTCTCCAGGAAGACAGCAGTTCTTTAGAAACAGGTGAGGCGATGCCTTGTGCCACTTGTCAGCATCGCTCGAGCCCCCGCTGCTGTGCATGTTCACGGCAGGTTTCCAGCAACTCCAGTGTCACCATTTCCATGCCTCCCTGTGCTGGCACGGCTCCTCTCCCACGCTCCCCTCCTCGCCCCAGTCCTCCGGAGGAAGGTTTCTGTGCTCAGATCAACTTATGGTCATTAAGTAATCCCATCTATCACTACCCAAACACCCATCACAACCCATTTTGCAAAGGAAGGAATAAAGGCAAATACAGCCCCACCTCTGGAGAACTGGTCCACGGGCACAAATAGGCAATGGGACTGTACAAATGGTTTGTAAGCCTTCTGGAAAAAAAAAACAAAAAACAACTATACAGGTTTTGAAATTCAAGCACTCCTGAAAATCCATTTCCCTTGTATCTTAAGTCAACCGGCACCTGTGGGTCTCTGTACAGCTTCCACTTGAAACAAGAAGGACAATCGGCACAGCTTCACCTTTGGTCAGTTGTCCTGACCACAGACTTGACTCAAGGGGTGCATTCGAGCAGGCAAGAACCCGACCTGACCCGGCAGGCGAGCGGGGAGACCAAAGCAGCGGGCACGACCGAAGCAGAGGCACCGTGGGCACACAGCGAAGCTCAGGGTCCTTCTGGACACTGCACCAAAGCAGGGCGCCCCGTCCGCCACGCCTTGCACAACTCAGGGTGACTTCTACCACCTTTTTGTTTTGTTAAGAAAACAAGCCCTTTTGACCCCCCCCTGAGTTCAAAGGGACATCTCTGAACCCGCCAGCGAGCTGAACCCATCGCCCCTGTGCTGAGCCTTGCTCCGCGCCCCTTCTGCAGACACCAGATGCCACCCGCTCAGCGGTCACCCCCGACGGGCCGCTGCGCCGGGAGACCGCTTTTGCCACTGGAAGCGAGCGGGAAGATCTCCAAACACATTCAGCACGCCGGATTTAGCGGCGGGACGAGGCGCGGGGGCCTGGGCCGGGGGAACGGGGCAGGAGAAAGGGGCGCTGCGATAACCACGTTCTCCCCCCCCGCCCTTCCCAGGCCGCCCCGGGTGCTCGGCGCTGCCGCCCGCCCGCCCCGCACCTCGGTGACGATGGTGGAGCGGTAGACGTCGCGGCTGTACTCCCAGCCGTCCAGGCAGGGCTCCTGCTCCAGCGACCCCAGCTCCACGTCGGAGCCGGGCCGCAGCCCCAGCGCCGAGAAGTTGGCGAGGGCGGCCAGGCGGTAGCGGCGGCAGCGGCTCGGCGCCGCCCGCCCGCCCCGCAGCTCCAGCGGGATGCTGCTGTTCCGCCACTCGCCGCTCAGGTTGGCCCCGCGGGGCACGGCGCACCGGTGCTCGGGGGTGCCGGCCAGGAAGACGGCCGACATGCCGTTGAA